>JASPKZ010001757.1:0-47839 GCA_030220185.1 Diploptera punctata
ATGCATTCAATTTGATATATTCCTGACTTTTTATTTTTATCAGTTTTTTCATTTTGTTGGTTTTATTAGTTTATTTAAACTGTAGTTATTTTTTGGTGCTAATTTAATATTAAACTTCTCAATATATTTTGAAATTTATTATGTACCCAGGGGTGATAGTGAATTTCCTATATTTTTCATAGGTGGTTCTTCTTTTTCAAGATTACTTCTGTTTATCATTTTTTGTTTTTTATACTTTTCTATCCTTTTATGTACCATTTTTTCATCAAAACCCATTTTCTCTTGCTACTTTGATTATGTGTTTTTTCTCATGTTTGAAATCTTCTTCGTTAAGGGTAAGTTTACCAATCTATGAGTTAAACTATTAAATGCTGCTAATTTATGTCCAATTGGATTGAACCCTGTTGATTTTATAAAATTTTCCGTATGAGTTTCTTTCCTATGAATCCCGAATTCAATTTTCCTTTTTCTTCTTTCTCGTTTCTGACCAATTATTCTTAACTACATTTCACCAAGTTTGAAGTTCAACATTAAATGTAACTGTAATTACAAAGAGAGCTCTAAAACAATCCCTGGAATCAATTATGGACTAATAACTTTTAACATCTTGTTTCTCCAAATATGACATCTGGAATGGTTTACTTGTATTTTAAATCGTCCAATTTAATGTTATTGTTACACTTGCATCTCCAGGAAATTAATATTTTTATGCAAAGTAAAAAAGCAATAATTCAAACTATATCTGTTCTAAACTTTGTTAGTGCTATATTTCATGGAAACCTGTTTGTTTTGATTACAATGTTTTGTTTCTTGTATATGTTTGGATTTCATAATTAAATATCATTCAATACATAAATTAATTGTATTATATATAACCTCTCAGTTTTTATTTATGAAGGTAAAGTGATTCCACTACAGTCTTGGGGGGGCCTTTGGGGAGTGGTATGTTGAAGCTTCCAACTTTCTAGACAATAGACACTAGATGTCTGCCGGGTTGTCAGATCTGCCTGATGGCCGCATTTGTGCCCAGAAAATGCATCTAGTACTCACTTCCATCTGAGATCCCAGGTCCACAATGCCACCAGAAGGTCTGGTCCAGCTAAAAATCTTAAAATCTTGACAATATCGAGACTCGAACCCACGACTTTCCTGTTTGCACCACGTTTCCTTATACAATTGCACTATGGCATGATTCATTAAAATTGCTTCAGATCATGAATATGATATTTCATATTGGGTCATAATTAATGAAAAAGCTAATTAAAATTGAAATACAGTGAATATCTTGATTTCTTGAGCTATAAATAAGTACTGTTTGTCTCATTTATGTGTTGGTGTGTACACTTATAAGTTATAGTGGGCCTATGTATATAAATATATGTAAAAAGTATAGAAAATAGTAGCTTCATAATATTTTTGTGTCATAATTTTCATATTTTTCACATTTTGTCTTCACGATTTCATATTTTCGTATAATTTTCTTCATATAATTCCTCGCTCTATTCATGACACATGTCACTGGATAGAAATTTATAAGTGTTCCCTTTATAAATTATGTTAGAATATTTTAGGATAAGGATGGCAATATGCCATTAACCTAGCAGATAGATGGTTTCAGTGAATTGCATGAGGAAGTGTCATGTTTCACATCACATACACAAGTATGCTCTTTGTAAAAAGGCAAATCAAGTTCCAAAATCATCTGTGATATCTTCGTATGCTACTGATAGCATAGGGGCCTATGTTTATATTCTATACGTAAGGCTATAAAAATTTATGTTGAAGTTCATTTTTGTAAGAGCCTATTTTGAATTTTAGTGCCTATATTAATCGTTTTTAGTGCCTTTTTGCCTACCTATTTTGAATTTTTTAAGTGCCTAACATCCGGACTCTAATAATGACCGTCTCCATTCAGTTCCAGAGTACGACCACCTCAAGAGAATGCAAGTGTCCTTTTTAAATAAATTAATAGCCAGTAATGGAGCTGGACAGTTGCAAATTCATTTCGTCCACCTGCTCCTCTCATGTACATAAATTATTCATTAACCCGCCATTTTTTGAAATCCCGCTACATTATGTATGAATCAATTGCATTGTTTTACTTTTTTTTTTACTTGTACTCTCTTTCAGGAATTGGAATTTTATTGTTATTGTACTTAATGTCTTTAATGTACATGTCTGATGATATGATCCGTCGTCACTGAGCGGGACAATATGCACAATTTTTGTTCATTATTTCACTTAAATGTTTCTTATGCACACTTGTATTAAGTTGATGGATAACCATAGGTCAAATTAAGTTTTTACTTATCAATTCATCAAGCAATTCTTTGTTATTGGCTGATGTGAGATGAGAAATTAGATTGGCTGATTTGGAAAGCACTCATTTCTCAACGATACAATTTTTCAAAATAATATTTTTAAATTCATAATACTTAATTTATGCCAGTTATACTTTTATCGAACACAAAAAACAACATAAAACAAAATTAAGTGATACTGATCTTATACAACACCAAAGCGTACAATTTACTGGACGTCAGCTTTTGTCTGGTTCACATTGTAAGTGGATGTTTCTTATAGCATGTGCATGCATCAGTATACTGTGCTGTTAACTGAACAATTTGGAATACAAGTTTTTATAAACTATAGCACATTCTCGTCATACTAAAAACTACTGACACTACCGAACCGATAGACAGAGTGTATATGAACCCTTAGGTTCAAGGCCATGCAGGCATAAGCTCTCAATACATCCCTATCCTGACCTATGTTTTCAAACTGCCATGGATTCCCTGAAATAGTTCCCGACCCAAGAACCCAATGATTGACTATTTCAGCACTGGAAAATTGTACACCAGTGGAACCCATGTCTACATTTCTTGATGGTTGTACATTTAGGGCGAAAGACTGTCACTGTTTCGACCAAGGTACTGGCTTATTGGCTTCGACCTTTTCAGCATAAGTAAACTTATGGCAGCAAAGCCACTGTCGGTATAGACATTTTCATCAGACAGCTGGGGTAATTGCTGTGATCATCGCACATTCTCAAGTGTTAACTGAGTTACATAAACAGGTACCAAAACCAATGATTGCAATGAAAAATAAAAAAAAAATTACTTCTGATGGCCTATATTTTCCATAGAAAGTGAACTTACCAAATTATGAGTTATCTCTTCTTCAATATCTACGTTTTTTAATTTCATTTTTCACAGCATCAGATGTGGCCTGCAAACAGACAGACAATGTAATCAGTATATTTGACCATATACATAACAAATGGTACATCTGCACCATTCAGTGTTATTTTAGATATTCCTCTGTCAGCAGAGAAAGTTTGGAGGTCTAAACAATTAATCCTTTAAATTTGCACTGGAACTCGAATAGATTGTCATAGTGCTGAAAAGGGCACGAATAAGGGTTAGTTATGAACCTGTTGCACATATGTTGTTTCCTATTTTGTTTGTGGAAGTGGGTAATAACAACAGTGAGTCTTCATATTTTGAGGTGTTTCCTGCTATGTTTTATAGCAGGATTTTAATATCATAATAAGTATGAAAGTTAAAGTTAATAATCTTGTACTTTAAAATTCTTTTAATATTTAAATATAACTTAAATAAAGAAAAACATCTAAATAATTCATCGGTGTTCATTGTTGAATAAAAATGTCTCAGTAACAATTAAAGAAATTGTATTACATAACAGTCTTTCTAAATAATGCTTTTAAAATTGTTTTAAGTCATTGTTGTCAGAATTATAAAGCTTTCTGTTATAACTGTAATAAGAACAACCTGCTAAACTACATATTTTTAAATAAAAGTATACTAAATTCTGATTGGATGTTATAACAATTAACTTTTTGATTTAACAAATCAAATTTAAACATTATATTAACCAATAGAATTTAAATATGACATCATGTGATGTAATAATGTTCTTTAAAATTATAACAGAATTACACTGGTCAATCTGCATACAACTTTCAACAAACATAGAAGCAATAAGAGTTCTCCTGTTAAAATGTGATATTTAATACAAGAAGAATAGTTGGTTCAAGAAAAGAAAATAATTAATTTTAATTGATAGTGAAGAATAATACCACTTAAATTTACTTAATCTGCTGGGAACCTACAAAATGAATACATTTATAATTATTTCTACAAGAATCAGTTATTAGTGATTTTTAAAGTGTTTTCCTATCCTGTGTACCAACTTCCGACCTTGAGAAGAGATTCCAGCTCTACCGAAAATCAAACCCAACCTGAACCAGTAATTCTTTTTGGGACACTAATCCTTCAAAATGTTACTACAACATCGGGCATGGAGAGAGTTAGCTGCTTCAAAACATCGCCACAACGTGGGAAAAGAATTACTTCTTCAGTTTTACAAATAAGGAGTACACCGACATTATTCTACTCTATGGTGAAACATGATAAAATGCTACTGAGAGGTACCCAGATCATCCATTACCTTCTGCCCTTGTTTTAGATGCAAAGTAATGAAATATGAACTGACAGAATATTGAGCAAGACAAAGACCCGTGCATCAGAACGAAGAAAATGTACAAAATGTCTTCTGATATATTTGAGACAATCGCACACATGGTACTTAATACACAAATTTTTATTAATATTTTTATCATGTCTATTATTATTACTACCGACTAACTCACTGGCACTGTCATAGGTTCATGGCCGTGGGGAACAAACATTCCATACATCCTTATCCTGAGCTAATGTTTTTCAATCATACCCATATAATTTTCCTCCCTCCATTCTGGGCCCACCTACTGTTTCCTTCGAGAGGATTGATATGTCCTCCTCCTATTTCCCACTCATGCCACGTGATCTGTCTACAAGACTTTACTGTTCTTATTACATCTGTTTTCCCATAAACATTGTGTAACTCACTGTTAGTATCAATACTAGTAAAATTCATATCAAATTCCGCTGAGATGAAGTCACATGATGAAAGTTAAAAATTAAATTGTACCTGTTGGTAGGTGCCGTCGTCGTCAACTTTGTTAATGTATTGTATATAAAATTAACTGGAGCACACTTCTGCAGGTTGAGTTTCTGTTACTTGTTGTTGTTGTGTACGGTGATGTATACTCCAACTGTTTGTAGCAGCAACTGACTTGTTTTTGAATTATAAAGGAAACAAACAACACCTCACTTCTCAATGAGAATGCACCCCAGTCAAACCCATTATACGAGATCGTCAAAAACAAGTCAGTGTGCTGTTGGAGTATACATCACCGTACACAACGACAACAACAAGTAACGGAAACTCAACCTGCAGAAGATGCGCTCCAGTTAATTTTATATACAATACATTAACAAAGTTGAGGACGACGGCACCTACCAACAGGTACAATTTAATTTTTAACTTTCATCACTGTTAGTATCCATACTTTTAATATCATGTTTCAACACCGTTCAGGTTAAGGTTATTTCAATTTTAAAATTTGTACCTTATAAAAGAGTCGTCCTCAACTATAATAACTTCTGTCATAAACATCGTCACACTATTAAAATGACATGCTTCATCCTCAGGAATAATTATGGTACTGAAATTATTTGTATATTTCATACAGAGGGCTGAAGTTGGGAGTGTTCTCATTTAGCATATTTTTATTTTCTGCTACAAGAAGTTTTAAAATAAGATTTAATGAACATTTCCCAAACTTCATTAAATAAGAAGGAAAATCAAGATTTGCTGAACACACTTCAGAAACCAGCCACAGATTCAACAACATAGATATAAAACAATATCAATAATCCACAAAGAGAACAATAGACAAAAAATCAATATCCTGGGAGAGATTGAAATTATCAAGGAAGGAGAAAATAAAAATATTCAAAATGAGAACAAGCCCAACAACCAAAGCCCTCTGAATGAAATAAAGAGATCTTTTCAGCACCATAAGTATTCCTGAGGATGAAGCATTTCTTTGAAAGGCCTACAATTTTAATAGTGTGACGATGTTCATAACAGAAGTTATTATAGTTGAGGACGACTGTTTTATAAGCTACACATTTTAAAATTGAAATCACTGTTAGTAGTCTTTCAATTCATCTGTCTCTTCATTTCTCTTTGGTCCAAAAAATGTCCTACGACTTTATGTTCACAATGTTTCATCTTTTTGAAAGTAAGATTCAATTATCCATATGCATATAACATAAAGGTTTTACATATCATCAGTTTAATGTTTTTTTGAGAGACGTTGACATGACAAGAGTCCCTCTAATACAAATAGCATGCATTCCCAGAGTTGGGCTTATGTTTAATTTGTTAGTGCACCTGACCCCTGTTTGTAATTATTGTTCCTATGCATTTGAATTCAGCCTTTTCTTCAAAATTTCCCTCATCTGTCATTAATTGAATCATTCACATTATATAATCTACTTCTATATGAGACCATGTAATTAGTTTCATTGATGTTAAATTTCTGCCACAATTACTCAATAGAGAAATAACACTACATCGTCAGCATAAACTAACAGCTTATTAACACTAATCAATTGTAGACCTCCTTCATCTTTTAAAGATTTTAAGATAGAGGCGGCCATCATGCAAGGCTGACAACCCAGAAGACATTTTGAGCCTTAACCTCCTACTACTGCAAGGACTGTAATGGAATTACCAAACTTAACAATGTAAAGCTGAGTTTGAACATCAGACCATTAGAGTGAAGCAAACTCACTCCAGCAGCTGCAGTTTTCAATTTTTTTGCAGCAAACCATAATGTATGTCAATGAATAACAATGATAAATGTAATCTCAAGAAAATAATAAATAAAAATCTGGCCAATACAAATGGGCATATAAACAAAAGGCAAAATTTTAAAATCTCTCTAATGGCAACCATGTTTATATCTCACAATGAATTTGGATGCATACAATTTAATTAAAAAAGGAACATACATTCCACAAACTAGCAAAATCAAACCTTAAATTATGTTTCTAAAGAATTTCGCTTAGTTTACAACAGTTACTACATGATGGATTGTTTTACTATTTCAACTCAAATTCTATCACGTTTGAATAACCAATTCTGGGAGTTACTCCACGTATGAGCAGCAACAATACTAGTATTATCGCCTCACTATGATGCTTAACAAGCGGCTCGCTTTGTTTCCCCGCAGCTGTTATATGCTATTAAAATACAAAGATCTCGACTGCCGCGACTACCACGATGTTGCCCCATTGCTATTCTTCACTCATTTCAATTAAAACTTGGAACAATGTGGAACATTCGATCCAATTATAAAATTATATACCGTAATTAATGGCATAATTATCAGTGATTTATTGTGATATGTAGCTCAAATAATAATACAATATCTACATATTATATTAGTTTAATATATAAGTGATTTCAACAAGTGGTGGCCATGGGAAAATATTTCAGACCGAACAGTTAATAATCTTCTTGTATCTTGTAAGTCCAACAGAGATTTAGGCGCTCTCCCCCTACAGGAAAGAATTTGAACTATACTAATTTAGTTACACTTGTTTTCATATAGATGTCGTTAGAGTGGTCCGTGGTCAGCGTTCTGCCTCATACTGACGTCTAGGAAACCAAGGTAGTACTAGGACGGGAAAATTCGGTAAATTTTGCTTAGAGACCTTTTCATTCAGGCTTAAGGATCTTTTACGAGTCTGAAAATCTTCAGACTCGGGACCCACGACTTGAAGTCCCTCCCAGAGGACTTGCTCCTTGAATTTTTCCATCCTAAAAAAATCCATCGACCCCGGCCGGATTTGAACCCACGACCCTCGGGACAAGAGGCAAGGAGAATAACCACTAGTCCACCGCGGCTAATAATAATAATAATAATAATAATAATAATAATAATAATAATAATAATAAATATAATAATATTTTAGCATGATTTTGTATGAATATTAAATTTATGTAGACCTACAAGCTATATAATGTTTGAATTAAATTATTTAATAAATAAATACATATATCATTTTAATTTTAAAAGTTAAACAATACAAAATAATAACATAAAAATTAAATAATAACATAAATAACCAATGTGTTCTGTCCTTGTGTAATAAATGCCCATAGCGCTATGAGAAACGTGACAACACCGCATGTCAAGCATTGCTGCGTGGCACCCGCTTTTATATAAACTGTTAACCATCAGAGTGAGGCTATAATACAAGGATCTGTTAATTTCACTCTACAATTCTGAAATACCAACAAAAACATTACCTCAAGTTTCGTTTCGCCGGGAGCTGGAAATGTTTCATGTTCAATATCAGGATAATCGGTCTGTTCTTCTTCTTCTGATTTTATTTCAACTTTGACATCCTGTAACATGAAAATTACAATATATCATCATGTCAAATACTCACTTCTCAGAATTCATGTGCAATGTTTTCACACAATGTAAAGAAATAATTTTTTCAAAAGAAAATAACCACTTGTATTATCCTATCTCGTACAATCCCATACCCATGACATTTTTTTCTCTTCAAAAATGATTTAGGCAATATGTCTGTGTTGTGTGTGTGTTGTGTGTATATGTGTATATTATGAAAAGTAATCCAACAAGAGGTTGTGATTTTGTCTAATGAAAAATCCAACTTCGCATTGGATTTGGAGTGACTATTTAGCGAAAAATACAACATCAGAAGCTAAAAATAATTGTAAAATATTTATGAAATGTGAGATTATTTATTCCAATCTTAATTCCGGGCAATTTGTAAGCCGGCAGCATAGTTATAAATAGCATATATTTACTGCTATATCTCTTTGGGCTTGGAATAAATCAATAACAGATGATTGTATGAGAAATAACTATTAACAATAATGCAGATTCATTATGCAACGTTTACTAATTTTTTTAGAGCAACAGAATTAACATCTATTTTTTTGGTTACAATGAGATTTAGCATTCCCAGTGATGTATATAGATATAATCAGAGAGGTCTAATATTATTGTTGAATCTACAGTTTTCTGAGTAACTGTGATGGATTGTGAGAGTCTCATTTCAGTTTAGCCTCCATCTCAAAGGGAAAGGTAGAAAAGAGACGAAAACTAAAATGTACAAAGTAAAAATATATATATATATATATATATATACCCATCAATAGGAACCTCAAACTCGATGCTGTTATTTTTGCAAATGATTTAGCGCTTCTGGCACTTTCCGAAAATGATTTGCAATGATCAATTTATAATTTACAAAAAATAGCTGCCAAATTTAATATGGAAATATCAATTAAAACTAAAATTATGGCATTTCATGGGAAGGACCCCATACAAAGTAAAATCTGTCTCCAGAATAAAATTTTAGAGAGATCTAATCAATTTAAATATCTTGGATATTATCTCTCTATCTGGGATGAAAAGGATATCCCTGAAAAAATGACTAGTTATAATAAAAGTTTGGGAATTATTAATCAAGTTATGAAACCATCCCTTGTACAAAAAAACCACCAGATTACGTTTATATAACACTTTGGCTAGACCAGTGTTGACCTATGGTAGTGAAGCATGGACACTAAAAAGACAACATGAAAGCAGAATAACGGCTTATGAAATGAGATTCATGCGCAGAACAGCGGGTTACACCAGATGGGATCGGAAAAGAAACACCGATATCTTAAAAGAATTGAAGACTACGCCAATTTTGGAATATATTAAACAGTACCAACGAAATTGGAAACACCATCTTGAAAGAATGAGTTCAAATCGGATCCCCAAAGCTGTTTATAATTATATACAAGAGGACGAAGATCTCTGGGCCGTCCTATGAAATGCTGGAAGGAAAATTTTTGATAGGATCATAACAGGCCTTGGCCTAATACTTGGAAGGAAGAAGAAGAAGAAGACAAAGTAAAAAAAATATAGTCATGAAAATGGTAGTTTTCAAGTTCAGTAAGCTAATTGATGCAAAGAAGATCGGGATAAGTTCACATCCAGGCTTTTTTCTTCGTTTTCGTGAGTATTTAACATTAAAATATGTTTGCATGTATTAATTTCAAGTGAGACTGCGGAAAGACTACTGTCTTTAACAGGGAGGAGATCCATCGAAGGCTTAAAGGAACCGACCTGGACAGTAACCTAGTGGTGCAGCTGTTAGTAATCATGCTTATGCATGGGAAGGGCTACTCACCAATAAGCACTGGTCAGCTTGGTCAGTTTTTCTTTTTTTGACCGAATTGGTATTACTTCTTCTTCCCATACCAATTCCCTCTTTCAACTTTTCTATCCAGTCTCCCTTGACTGACCTCTTGTTTCTTTCGACCCTGATGGTATTAGAGTATTCGAGGTCTAGGGGTTCATTTCTCCTTCCTTCCTATACCTACTTTCTCTCTACGGGTGACATGTGGTGCCTACTACTAAACGGTTACAACTAGTTTATTGTACTCCATACACAGAATTGGCATAACAGATTCACCTAAATGCCCTTTTTGCAATTTAAATGAAGATATGGAAAGAAACCATCTCCTCTGTTGTCCAGCTTTTGTAGAAGAGACCAGCCTTTCTGCTAAATATTGGAGTGCAAGAGAGCGAATGATTTCCTTATCAAGTGCTCGACATTAGATACCAACCAACCAACCATTTCAAGTCATTAAGTTATTCATGAAAATATTTTGATTTTGTGAATAAATGTCGGCCAATTCCCTGTCTAACTTTATGAGATTGGTAATATTTGACAATTATATTGATTTTTGGTACATTACCAAACATTCATATCTTTACGTATCAGTAACAATGTTCACCCTTACTAAGCACAGCAGACTGCAAGAGCCTCACCCAAAAATTTTCTTCTAAGATTTGTTTAAAATCCTTGAAATTTATCGACATGAAACACACAGACCTCGAAGATTTTGCAGCATGACATATATTAATGCAAATAAGTCAAATGCTTTGATAATGGATCTGTTGCTATTTTTAGCGTATCACATACATTTTTTCACCATTCTATTTTTAACATAAAAAATGAGAGCATGCAGTCCACTACTTGTATGCAGTATGTACGTGAAGCATTAAAATATGTAAACACTTAAAATATAATACAATTTTATAATATAATCACTGGTTTTATTCATAGTAGTTTGTCATTGTGTTTAACTGAAGGTAGATTCATCCTATGACCCTCTCCTGGTTACATTACCCAGTTCCCGGAGAAAAACTGCAGAAGCAATAAGCTGCCAGCACATGGGCCAGACATTACAATTCCAACACCACAACAACACTACAAGAGAGTAGTAGCAGCACACAAAATAATTTCAATTTGTCCCTACAATCAAAAGAAAACAATCCGCATCCTATCAATTAACCAAAATTAAACAATTTGGTAAGTGATTTGGGTCTTACTAAAGATAAAGGTGATCTTTTATCTCGAGATTTAAAGAAAACAATCTTTTAACTGCTGCTACAACTTTTTATTGGTACAGAAATCATGAAAAATTTAAGAAGTATTTTGTAAAGAGAGGGAAGTTGTGTACCGTTGTTCTATCCCTGGCTTGAATGGTTGCCCAGGAACAGTTTACAAACCGGCAGATTGGCATATATTTATTGTCTCTAGCAAAAGAAGTCTAAGGGGCATTCTTCTGGATAATATGAAAAAATTAGCCATAGTTCCAGTAGTTCAATCAGTACACACATACAAACAAGTGTACCATTCGAGAACAAATTAAATATAATGAAACAAGTGGTACGTGTGCTGTGATCATGTTATATCTGTGTTTTTCGTGTGATTGAGAATCTGAGCCTTCAAAAGGGACTGGAAAGTTACAAATTTGCCAAGAAAAAAACAACTGGTGCCAGGAACAAAAAATGTAATAAATCGCACATTAGTTTATTCTAAAAAAATATTGCTACCTCCCTTGTGCATAAAACAACGATTTAGGAAGCAATTTGTCAACATTTTGGACAAAAATGCCCCTTGTTACCAATATATTGCTAAAAAATTCTGTTACTGACGATTTTATTATTGATTTAACACTTCTCACTGAAGGATAAATTATATTTGAAGAGAAAAATTTTCGCCTAGACCGAGATTCGAACCCGGGACCTTGGCTTTCCAGGCCAAGTGCTCTACCAACTGAGCTACCGAGGCAAGTTGCGATCTAGATGCAAATTTTTCTCGGTCTAGGCGAAAATTTTTCTCTTCAAATATAATTTATCCTTCAGTGAGAAGTGTTAACCTTTTGCCAGCTGGGCTGTGGGTGCCAGGTTTTTTAAATTTAAAGTACTTACGCCATACTATATAATATAAACCTATATAAAGTATATTTAACTATCTACATGCCATGGTAAATTTAATTTAAACTCACTATTATAGATTTATTTGAAGGTAAGGCGGTGTTGCTTCCACTTGTAAAGATCCCAGGTTCGAATTCAGCACGGTGTCTTTATTGAAATTTGTTATCACTAAAACATTTATTCTACTGAATAATTTTGATGGTATTATCACTAAACACTTATAATATTAAATATTGTTGAACATTTTTTATGGTCCTGGGTTCGAATCCATTCCAGTCAAACAGCTGTTTTATGCCACGTGTTTCGTCTGGCGCGACACCCCCACCACTGTCACTCACACCCTGTTCATTTAGGTCTACATCACTTGCTTTACTATTTACAGGCTTAGATTGTAATAATATTCTCTTAGAAACAAGACTACTATCACATTTGTTAAACGAATAATCATTTGATGAACTGTTACTGTCACTCTCATCTTCTGATAAAACTGTCACAATAAAATCGGGTATTGTATTTTCGTCAACTTCGAGACATGAATCACTGTATTCCACAGCACGACCTACCCCTTGGTCAGGTATCTTTTCAACTAAAAATAAAATAAATGAAGAGAAAATCCTGAAATTGCAATATTCCATAGCAAAAAAAAAAAAAAAAAAGCCTTGAAACATGAATGTACACCCTCCTTTAGAAAACCAATTTACAACCACCCTGTACCGTTATTCTATAAGGGATGTGCAAAGTATTGCTAAGAAAGGATGTACAAACACAGAATGAACAATAATTTTAGTTTATTGGAGTAAAAATTTCGGGAAAAAAATATTTAAAGTAATAAGATTGAAAACCGGAGCCTGCCGGGCGTGGCGTACCGCTGTACACACACTTTCACCGGCACACGCCGGGCATGGCGTTCAAAAGGTTAAATCAATAATAAAAACATCAATAGAAGTCCTACTGGCTTTATAAAGAAGTGTTAAATTCCCAATAAATGTCTTCTTAACTAAGAGGCCGCCATTTGCAAAGTTAGAAGCTACGGTTTCAAGTATTTGGCACGAGGGAATTACAATGTATATAAGAGAAAAATTTGCGTCTAGATCGCAACTCGCCTCGGTAGCTCAGTTGGTTTAGCACTTGGCCCGGAAAGCCAAGGGTCCCGGGTTCGAGTCTCGGTCTAGGCGAAAATTTTTCTCTTCAAATATAATTCTGTTACTGTTTGAGGCAAAAGTGAAGGAAGACTTTTTCATGATTACAGATTCACTAACTTGTTACTTCTAAAAACTGCATGTCTGATGTGGAACTACAAGCTTTGGAAACATACACGGACGTCTGGTGTAATGCTAAAGTTGATCAATATGAGAAAAGTGTGAAACCATGCTCGAAAAGTGCAGGGCACTGGGATGAGCTTGAAGTTACAGTTCGTTCACTCTCATCTTGAACATTTCCCAGAGAATTTAGGAGCACTAAGGCCGGTATTCTTGAAACCAACTCTCCTCATGGAGTGAGTGTCTCCGCCTTTCTATGACGTCGAGAGTATTCATGAAACCAACTCTCGTCTCTCGTTTTGGCCACGCCTTACTCACTTTTATCTGTCAAAATGCTGTCAAATCCTAAGTCGGCAGTATTCCCGTCTTTCCCTTTGTTCTGCTCCACAGTAGAAATGGCGGAATTCCAAAAGTGAATAATCTTTTGGGTTTGGAGGCACAGAAATTAATAGAAGATGTGGAAATTGAACAAAATCTACGGGATCAAGCGAATCGCCGTCGCCGCCTGTACTTTCAGGATATTCCCCGATATACAGGTAAGTCATGTAATATATGCTGTATGATTCATTATATTCTAACTTCTTCAATATGCATTGTGAGAATTTTCTTAAAATCTAGTGTTGTTTATTACAAACGTGTATGGAAATACTATATAAACCGATTACAAATAATTCATGTAGAGAAATAAAATATCACTCTCGTGTATAATCATTAACATGATCGTTTTTTTGTTTGTATATTACACGCAAAAAAGTGAAATTTTTATTAACTCCGGTCACATAACGAACAAAATTGGATAATAATTAGTAATTCAATAGTATGATATATATGTGTATGTATATATATTATATAAGGAAAATGCAAATAATGAAACATCTTCATTCAAACTACTGTAGTAGAAATTAATAAAACAATATTTCTATTAATTTTTTAATACTTAACATTATTATTATTTAATTTCAAGAAATTAACTTCATTTCGTGTGTTTTTGTTGGGACAAGTTAGTATACGTATGATTAGTTTATTGAATAATATGCAAGCAATTTATTTTGTTAGGTTAGGAAGAGTGTAATTGGTGTTATGTCAGTTTCTCATAAACTGTTTGGGAATTTATTAAGAAGGTTGGTTATTTCGATTTCACATTTATATCCTGCCACCTGGTGAAGGTTACATTAAACATTCGTGCATGTGCAGTGCGATTCTGTAGAACTTATTCATTGAATAGATGAGAGTCAAATACTAAAGTTTACCCATAATTTGCTTCACTCTTTAAATTATGCACATGAAAGATTATCTGATAATGCTCCATTTAATTTTATGCTAAACTCCTCGATTCAGGAACAAATACTTAATCAAGGTGTGGCCAGACAAATATTAAATTTATTATGGCATAAATATTGTGTCATACCAATTGTGAATTTATTCAATTTGTTTATTAATTCTATTCACAGGAAGTATGCAGCTTGTAGTGGCAGACCTCCCTGGCATCAGCCAAAGTACTGTGTCACCTGTCATCAGAAAAGTATCCACCTCTATTGCAGAATTGAAACTACAATTTATAACATTCCCTAATGGAGATGAGGTTCGTCATCTCCATTATGAATTTCATAGAATTGCTTGTTTCCGTGGTGTAGTTGGATTCATCGATGGCACGCATATAAAAATAAGGAATCCTGGAGGAGAATATCCTGAAATCTTCAGAAATAGCTTGGGCGTATTCTCCTTCAACTGTCAGGTATGTACAAAAACTAGTTAAGCAAGTATTTTGTGTGTTATTATTATTATTTTATTTCACTCCCTCTCTCCAAGCGCAACAGGCCTAGAAGGCCCTTATGCTCTTTAATTGACATCATTAGAGTTGTAATTCAAAACTGATAATGAAAGGTCCAACTAATTTTTTTTAGAAGCTTTATTTTTAGAATTCAGGTTCTTCTACGTGTTGTAAATCTACGACATGTGATCCATGGCTTAAGTTGCCTTGATCAGTGTTGTAAGAAAATTGAAATAAAGCCATTAGTTGCACTGTCTTAAATATATAGCACATAAAAGCAGACCTCCAAGCAGCATCTGTGAACCATTTTAGGTGAATACTTGATTTATGATGCTTTTTACCTAAATAATTTGTGCCAAGTAGGAGATTTTGTAGACCAATATCAGTGAGAAACATTTTGAAAATGTATTGTGTTAATATTGTTCTAGATTACTACCTCATACCATTTATCCCATAACATAACATAGATTTTTGCATAAATAACAAATAAAATATAACCATATTTTAATTTTTTTCATGTTTTTATTAAATTTACACTTTCCAAACCTTAATTTTTCTTCCTTAATTAATCTAGGTTGGAAAGTGTTAATTTAATAAAAACTTCAAAGTATGAAGCTTTACCGTTCAAAAGTAATGTATAAATTCTCAATAAAAGTACTTCTGAATAAAAGATTCCAATTGGCATGTTGGTATTGATGGTCTTCGGACGAACGAGAATTGTATAAGTAGAAAGAAATGTTGACATTCTTATCGGTGCTCAGATGGTGTAATTGGTATTGTACTAATGTACAGAATCAGAGATCCAGGGTTCAAGTCACAATTCAAGCATTATTTTTTTCTTTCTTTATTAAGGTACAAGTAAATTTACGGAAAAACTGCACTTAAACTAGCATGAAATATTTTCAAAGTCCTATAGAATAACAGTGTGCATGCGCCAGAGTTTGAGAGCCACCAATAACCCACAATCGAACCATATTGATTATCATCCTCGATTACAATCCATCGCTATGAAATTTAAATGACCAATATTTGCAATAAATCCCCAAATCTATGTTAAAAAGATATATTAATAATATTAAAATTACCAAACGTTTATTAAAAATGGGTGTACACTTACTTATCGCTCCCTAATGCTGATCCAACCAGCGATAACCCAAAACAACAATAGAAAAATCATAGACTAAGTAATATACTCTGTGGAGAAAATAGCAGTTAGCATCACAATATTTCTAACAGTGTCATAAAATTGTGATTTGCACATTTAAATAAATACTTCAAAACTGTCTAATAATGTTATAAAAATTGTTTGAAAAAGTTTAAAATATTAAATAATGTTAGTAAATACAAAATAAGTGCTATAGTTTACAATAATATAACTGAAAAATCAAGCGCTAGTAAAAGTGCAGTTGAGCCAAATTTACTTCCAATAAAACAATTGACGAAACCATCACAATTTTAACGCAATGACAAAACTGAAGTGCTTGTAATGGCTATGAATAAAAAATGAATAGTTTTTCGTCAGGAACGGCATAGTTTATAGTAAGAATTTTGAATATGAAAAATTGAATATATATATATATATATATAATATATATATATATATAATCAATTGAGTTGGTGTTTACTTGATGAAAATCCATATTAATTAATTAAATAAAAATAAAACTTAGTTTTCATTCAATTTTCATATTTATTAAGATATAATTCAGTGACAGCTGTTTCGGTACATGTCTGAAGAAGGTACAGTGTACCGAAACAGCTGTCACTGAATTATATCTTAATAAATATGAAAATCGAATAAAACTAAGTTTTACTTTTATTTAATATATATATATATATATTTATTTATTTATTTATTGCATTGAGAGTAGCTTTTTATATCTTGGATTTTTTTTTAATTTTCAGGCCATTGTGAACTTCACTATGGAATTCATAAACATCGTTACAGGCTGGCCTGGATCTGCACACGACAGTCGTATGTTCAAAAGTAGCATGATCTGTGGCCAATTTGAAGAAGGAGAAGTGTCTGGCATTCTCCTGGGAGACAGTGGGTATGCGTGCCATCATATTTTAATGACACCTCTCCTCAACCCACAAACACGAGCTGATTTCAATTATAACTCAAACTTGAAACGACGACGACTGTTATAGTTGCAACAACTGTGTTACACAATATAGCGAGGAGGGCAAACGATGCCGAAATAGAGGATCTGCCACCAATAATGCTATTCCAGTTGTGAATGATGTTTATGATTTGCCAAATGGATTGACAGCCAGAAGGGCTCTAATAGATGCCCACTTTTAATAATAAGTAAGGTGAATACCGAGTCATCCTTCCTCATAACTGGTGTTCTATTTGAAGTAGTTTTGATATTTCACGTATACCATCGTCAGCTTTTCCAGACTGTTGAAATTTAAGTTGTCAGCTCTGGACATCGAGGGAACGACAATGTTAATTTCAACATTCTGGAAAAGCTGACGATGGTATACTTTATATACAGACACTAGTTCAAATAGAACACAACAAGTTATGAGGTAGAATAACTCCGGATTTACCTTATTTGTTATTAAGAAGGACCTAATAGAGTTACTTACTTCCCATTGTATTTTTACTTGTAATTTTAGGATTGTGATTGGACAAAATTATATGAACACTTTCTTTTCACTACACTATCATGTATTGTGCATTTTTTTTGTCTTCTATACTTCCTCTGCTGTAAGGCTGTGAACATATTTGTGTTGTGTATATAGACCATTATGTGTTAAAAATGCAGATTTCCTCGTCTAAATTGTTGGTGCATCTGTAACACTATATCATTTTGTCTAATCTTAAATTTTATTTGTTCTAATATGTAATTTAAATAGGGCCCTATTCCATGTGACATATCAGCTATAAACTTTGTAATTGTCCTTTAAGTCACTAACGCTATCATTTATTGGATAACATAAGTTAAAATGCGTGCACATTTATTCACATTTCTGGTATAGCCAATTGTGAACATGTTTATTTAATTCAGTTTGTTTGTTTTATGTCCTGCACCATAGCTGAATGGTTAAGGCAAGATGCTTTGTCAGAGAGTTACCGGACTTGCGCTGGTTCGGGTCTCCATGGGGGAAAACATTTTTTCTTGTGATTTTGGCCAGTATTGGGCCATTGCTCACTCAGCATCATGAGGCATTTGGGTAGCTACAATAAGTAGCGGCTCCAAGTTCAGAAAATCAGCTATAATGACTGGGGGACCTGACATGCTGACCACATATCAATCCTACACTGGGTGAATGATCTTCTATCTCTGTGATCAACTCATGTGGAAGTGAGTCCAACAGCCAGCTAGTAGGCCAAGAGCCTTCTAGGCCTTTCAAGCCATGGGTTTTTTTATTATTTTATATTCCGTTAAGTGAGTCAAATAAGTTATTACATGTTACCTCATAAAACTCCGTGATCTTCACAGGACTGGTTTCTGAAGCTATTGCTTGTATCATCAGCCAAGATTCCATTAACTCTATAGTCTGAGTTCTGGTTGACGATAGAGGAAATAACTTCAGAAACCGGTCCTGTGAGAATCACCCAGTTTTATGAGGTGAGATGTAATAATTTGACTTACTTAATTTATTTGCCTGATAATGTAAATTCCCATCATAAAATTTCATTAAAGTAATTTAGATTTGATTAAGTAGGTAGATCCTTGGCAAGCTTTATTGTTTTGTTATCTTGTTTTCCGTAAGTTGGGTATGGAAACTTAAAAGCCTTATGATCCATCCATCCATAGTAATTCTGCCCAAGGGTAGGTATTTCACTGCAATCATAGCATTTTCATGCTATGATTTGCTAGGTAATTATAGGTGTGGTAGCTTCCCGTTGCTTTCTTTCCACATCGGTGAAGGATGATGATGATGACCGGATGATATTTGGGGACTGTTGGTCCCTAAGCTTCCTGACATTTGTCTTACAGGTGAGGAAAACCCCAAAAAAACCTCTCCCAGGAGCTTGTCCCGACCAGGAATTGGACCCACTGCATGACAAGGCAGCACGCTACCTCGAGACCACAGTGGTGGACACGATGAGGTATTATATTCTAAAAAATGTGTAAATAGTAATGTTTCACAATAATATATAAGGTATTAGTGTTACAAATTTGTGTGTTTATGTACATTGATAGCTGTGTAATGTTCATGTATGTAAATCCATATTGATTCTTGTATATAATTGTTATGAGTAATTATGAATGCTGATAATAATAAAAAGCAATGTTTTCAAATGAAACATATTTTGTATTTATTTCAGGTGTCATACATATTAATTCCACAATAAAATATAAGTATGGACTGTTCTTTAATTTCATTTTCCTGCATTGTCCAAGTACTAGAATTCACTTCTGTTTCTTTTATCATGACATACAAAACTCATGTCCACCAAAAACAGATGTTTATTTCCAATATGCAGTTCCCTAAGATTCATCCAAATATCCTCCCATCTAAACCTTCCTAATGGTATTTTCTCAATAAAATAAATACATTTGTCGCTATAAGTTTTATAAGTTTGTTATGGGTTGATCATGTAGATTGAATAGACAGTAGAAGAAATTTTTACTGGATTAAGTTCGTTGAGGAAAAGGTTCAGTGGAGGGCTTTAGTGAATGTGCCATTTATCTTATGTATTTCATAAAGCCCTAGAGCTTGCAATATAAGTAGTAAAACCAATCAGCTATTCAAGGGGACATATTTGAAAAAAATCATGTTGACGTGAGGATGAGGTAAAACAGTAAACTGAAATGAAGTTTCATGCAATGACCACATATTTTAAGATGGTTGTTTATATAAATGCCCTTATAGGACTGTAGGGCAAAGTAAGTGGGCATATATATAATACATATAATGTCCCATTTTTGGTTTTGATATAAATTTTAGAATAACACTGATAGAGTATCAAAGTTTATAAATTATGACTATAGTCTTGTATCAGGAGAAGCATTAATGACCATAAGGAGAAGAGACAATACTAATAATTTACATAACATGGTGATGAAAGATTTGTGGTGAATTACAGCAATAATTAATACATAGTTACTTAACAGTGTTTCTATAAACGGAAAAACTGCACTTAAACTAGCGTGGAATATTTTCAAAGTCCAATAGAACAACAGTGCGCATATGTCAGGTTTTATAGAGCCAGCGATAACCCACAATCTAACCACATATCGATTATCATCCTCGATTACTATCTGTCGCTGTGAAATTTAAATTACTAATATTTGCAATATTAAGAGAAAATAGCATCATAATATTGTCTAACAGTGTCATAATATTGTGATTTGCATATTTAAATAAATACTTCAAAATTGTCTAATAATGTTATAAAAATTGTTTGAAAAAGTTTAAAGCATTAAATAATGTTAGTTAATACAGAAGAAGAGTTTACAACAATATAAATGAAAAATCAAGCGCTAGTAGAAGTGCAGTTGAGCCCTATACCATATGTATATTTTTTACCATAATCTCAACGTTTAGGTTAGGCAGACCTATAGTATTACGTGTTATGCATATGTGTATCTATTATCAAAGAAGGAAAATAAAATGCACCATCAAAAATGGATTAATAACTTTGTATTTATTTGATGTATTTACATAACGTGGTGATGGTAATTTCTTACCATGTTCTTAAAATATTATCTTCATAGTGTAATTTTGATAATGGTTTTCTATTAACAATTACAACAATAAATTAATACATAGTTACCTATCAATGATTTTATAAACCATAATAATAAATTATTATTTTGCTACAATCTCGACTTTTAAGG
Source organism: Diploptera punctata (assembly GCA_030220185.1). Classification (NCBI taxonomy): domain Eukaryota; kingdom Metazoa; phylum Arthropoda; class Insecta; order Blattodea; family Blaberidae; genus Diploptera; species Diploptera punctata. The sequence goes on from JASPKZ010001757.1 coordinate 21,070, forward strand.
TTAGGCCTACAAAATTATTAGGACCTATAGTATTACCTGTTATGCATAAAGGTATACCTATTATCCATAAAGATAACATAATAAAATAAAATAGACCATCTCAAATGGATTACTAATACTGTTTTTAATTTGATATAAAATAGATCACGTATATTATATTAATTTGGTTTGTTGATATCCCATAACGTACGCTTTTCTCCATCACAATACACATGTATAAAATATAAAAGCTGTGGAATGTTACAATTTGACCTTTTATACTTTTCTTACTATATTTATCAATAATATAAGCCTATTCAGATAACTAATTTTATAAGGGATAACTGGGCAATTATATATTTTTTACTTTCATTGTTGGACATTTCTATATGTAGGAAATCCTAATTTTGCCATGAATACGTTTTGGTTACACACATATATTTTATGTTTAACCTCAATCAGATTCTATTTCCTCATTTTTGTAATAAGTTTAATTTATTTTAGGCAAACAATCACATTCCCATAACCTATAAAATTGCAGACGATTTTTAAAAGACGCCATATTTCACAATATCATATGGATTATTTCTCTATGCATTTTTAAAATCATTGCCAACATGCGCATTTTTCCATCTCGTCTCCATCTCGCCTGAGCTAGAGACGAGATGGTTTCAAGAATACCATCTCCGACTCTCGTGCTCCGACTCAACTTACGGAAGTGAGAGAGGTGGGGGAGAGGAGAGTTGGTTTCAAGAATACCGGCCTTAAACACGATTTTATTCGCAGATGACCAGGCTATTTTTAGTTCATCAGAAGATAATCTCCAGAGAGCTGCAAACCAAGTAGAAAAAATAGGCAAGGAATATAATTTAAACATTTCATGTACACAAACAAAAATCAATGGCATTTCGAGGAAAAGATCATCTCAGATACAAAATTATCATAAGTAATGCCACGAGTGATTTCCAATCTATCTAGAGAATTTGGAAATCAAGAGTGGTATTTGTTAGGACTATTTAACGAATAAAATTAAGCTGTTTACTCACAAATCATTATTTAAATACAGTTATTTTAAAATATTTATATACCTGATGTAAACGGCGATGTTTGAAAACAAATGAGAAACTATTGGTACGCTTCATTTGTTCATCACTGCAATCAGATCACATTATTTATTGCCAAAAGAACGCAATATTGTAAGAATGCACCCTAGTGGAGAAAAAATGAAACACATCAAACTGTATATTAATTAATTTCTGATGTCCTATGATGTAAATATGACAATTATATTTTTCTGGAATGTTATTACCTGGGAAAAAATACATTTAAGAAAGTGCAAACATTGGTTTATTTTTTTAGTGGTATAATCAATTGCTACAAATGTTCTTATATTAACTCCTGCATGCACTATGTGTTGACATTCATGCACTATATATATATATATATATATATATATATAATCTGGTAGGCCATATTTCTTAGCGAGCTTTTGTATCAATTAAATGTTTTTCAGACCAAGCGTTGGCTGCTACAGCTGACTTGTCCACTTCACCCTTTTTTTACATTTCTAAGGTGTTCTTTCAATCTGGTTACAAAAGCTAGCCTAATCAAACACACAGATAAACAAAAAGAACTCACAGTCTGCGAAAAAATCCACATCCAAAAAAACAAGAAATATAAACTCATGACTTTCGAAACTCCTGCAAATTTTGACCTGATCCAGAGGTTCATTGGTCCACCGATAGAAATAAGAAGAAAACCGCCAAGAAACGACATAACACTGATCGACCAGAGGCTACTGATGATGGAGATAAGCTCTGAAACTGCAGTATAGAAGAAAAAGGATATGAGGTGAGGGTAATAAAAACATTAATTTAATTCTTAATAATAAAATCCCTTAATTAAAGGAAGAAATAACAACAAATTCAAAATAAGGGTCTAAATTACCCGATGTTCCTCTATATACACACACCTTCTTCAGAAATGTAATTTCTATCTTTCCTTGTTTGAATTTATGTAGGTAATCATCTCGCTTAGAATCCCCACCATTATGAGGAAGTTCATGGCGTGGCCACTAATGGCAGTAATAGAGAAATAGATATTGTTGCATTTAGATCATCTTCTAGAATTGGTATGATATTAGATCCCACTATTCATTTTGAGACTCATAGTGGCCAACCTGAGGAAGTTGACTGTGAAAAGAAAGCCATATATGAGCCAACAGTTGATAAATACCAACTAGATAGTATAACTGTCACAGGATTGATGATCAGGGCAAGAAGTACTGTACCAGGATTCTTAGCTAAATTTTGGAATTTCTTAGATTTGGACATGGGTGTATCTTTCTAAAATTGCCATCGCTGCCATTAGAGGATCAATTTCAATTTTAAGAAACCATCTTTACAAAATTTCTACTTTATAGAATATACTTCAATTACAATTTGAAATTTTTTATTGTAAGCTCCTTATTCATGGGTTAAAAATTTGCGACACAGTTCATATATTCGCAGCTAAAAATTTCTTTATTCACGGATCCAGTTGGTATATTAGAAGGATTCCATCCATAGTAATTCTGCCCGAAGGCAGGTCCTTCACTGCAATCAGAGCATTTTCATGCTATGCTTGCAGCTTTACTAGGGAATTATAGGTGTGGTAGCTTCCCACACCGGTGAAGGATGATGATAATGATGATGGTCATATGATTTCGGGGACCATTTGGGCCTTAAAGTTTTCCTGACATTTGTCTTACAGGTGAGGAAAAACCCCGATAAAAACCTCGCCCAGAAAAACTGCCCTGACCGGGGATCAAACCCGGGCCTGCTGCATGACAAGGCAGCACACTACCTCGAGACCACAGCGGTGGATATTAGAAGGATTAGTGTCCTTTATTAGAAGTTGAAACAGTAAAATACTCTCCGTGGCGTGGGCGACATTTATCAACGGACACAGCGGCGATGGCTTGTAACAATGAATTTTAGGCTTAGTGACAAAAAGGTATGTTTTAATTTGATGTTTGTCCTTTTGGTTTGAATTGCTCTTTGTAAAAGCTAACTTGGCACGTGCCTGCAATAAAAAAAAATTGTCGATGCAATAATAAAGGACATTAGAAGGATTAGTGTCCTTTATTATTGCATCAACAATTTTTTTTTACTGCAGGCACATGCCAAGGCAGCTTTTACAAAGAGCAATTCAAACCAAATGGAAAAATAGATATCAAATTAAAAAAATACCTTTTTGTCACTAAGCCTAAAATTCATTGTTACAAGCCATCGCCGCTGTGTCCGTTGATAAATGTCGTCCACGCCACAAACGGTGTTTTACTGTTTCAACTTGTCATTCTTGCATTAATTTTGATTGAAAAACACGTGTCTCTTCAGCATTGCTGCCAATTTATAATGTCGAGTAAAAGGAAAGAAAATTAGTTCCGGCAAAACACGAAAATATACTAAGTTCTTTAAGCCCTTACCTAAGCCTGACGTAATAATTAATAGAAATTGTTCAAAATCTCTCATTGATTGATTTAATTTTGACTATTTAACTCATGCCCCAAATGGGAGTCAATGACCAATCACATTTCAATGAATTTTGATTTACAACCAATAACAAGATGTTAATTATATAATTTTTACCTGGTAAGTCAGTCATCCTCAACTAAATTATTAAACTTCTTCAAGTTATTCTAATATGGATTCCAGTTAAAATGCAGAAGATGAAACATTGTTTTCGAAAGGCCTCCATATTAAAATAACTTGAAGAAGTTTAATAATTTAGTTGAGGACGACTGACTTACCAGGTAAAATAACATCTTATTACATAACCTCAATGATGCTTTAATATGAATTTCAAAACCAGTAACAGTCGTTCACACCTCAATTTTATCAGTTTAATTTTATCACATTAAAATCAAGCTCCTCCTTTTTAACATTCTGAACTGGTCAGATCATTATTTTGCAGTGACTGACTCTCTAAGAAATACGTTAAATATAACAATTTATATATTAAGATGTAAGAATCCACGGATGCAAGTGGCTCCCAGATTGTACATATAATGCATGAATGTAACCAGATTCTGCTTGCGGGATATAACAGAAAAACATTTGTAGCAATTGATTATACCACAAAAAAAAAAAAAGGAACCACTGTTTGCACTTTCTTAAACGTATTATTTTCCAGGTATTTACATGGCAGAAAAATATAATTGACATATTTACATCATAGGACATCAAAAATTAATTAATAACCTATAATGTTGGTTATAAACAGTTTGATTGTTTCATTTTTTCTCCACTAGGGAGCATTCTTATAATATTGTGATCCTTTGGTAATAAATAATATGATCTGTTTGCAGTGATGAACAAATGAAACATAATAAACATTTCTCATTTGTTTTCAAACATTGCCGTTTACATTAAATATATAAATATTTAAAAATAACTATATTTAAATAATAATCAATTGAGTTGGTGTTTACTTGATGAAAATCCATTTTTATTAATTAAATAAAAATAAAACTTAGTTTTATTTGATTTTCATATTTATTAAGATATAATTCAGTGACAGCTGTTTCGGTACACTGTACCTTCTTCAGACATGTTAACAAATTATGAATTGTGTTATTATAGTACATATCAACTGATCTAAGCAACAATACAACAATAATTTATTTAAATTTTTTAACTTAACAAAGGTGATTCATTCAAATCAAGTTGAGAATTTAACAGTTTATTACTACTTTTTAATTTATTTATTTCTACAGCCTACAAAAGTTCCAACTTCTTACCTTTATCACAAACATGTAAAATTTCAAAATTTGGATCGAAACATTGATTAAATTGGAATAGATGATTAGCATATTTTGAATTTTTGAGAGCATATAACAGAAATTAAGAATATTCAAAATATGCTAACCACCTATTCCAATTTAATCATTGTTTCAATCCAAATTTTGAAATTTTACATGTTTGTGATAAGGGTAAGAAGTTGGACCTTTAGGAGGCTGTAGAAATAAATAAATTGAAAAGTAGTAATAAACTGTTAAATTCTCAATTTGATTTGAATGAATCGCCTTTGTTAAATTAAAAAATTTAAATAAATTATTGTTGTATTGTTGCTTAGATCAATTGATATGTACTATAATAACACAATTCATAATTTGTTAACATGTTTGAAGAAGGTACAGTGTACCGAAACAGCTGTCACTGAATTATATCTTAATAAATATGAAAATCAAATAAAACTAAGTTTTATCTTTATTTAATTAATATTTAAATAATGATTTGTGAGTAAACAGCTTAATTTTATTCGTTAAATAGTCCTAACAAATGCCACTCTTGATTTCCAATTCTCTAGATAATTTGGAAATCACTCGTAGCATTACTTATGATAATTTTTATTTTATTTTGGATCCTTGGAATATATATCTTCTATATACTCAGGCACCTCTAAAAAGTCTCCAGATCAAATCTCGTAAAGGAGACATGTCAGTAATATTAATACTTCCATTTACAGTCGACAACACCAGATGATTGCCGCCACACACACTGAGCTTGGTCTCTCTCACTTCCAGTTCCTTGATGCGCCCTTCACACATCGCTGACATCAGATAATCAACTAGTGACTCCGTAGGAGTGTACAGCCACCACAATCGCACCTGTTCAATGTGTGGCATCTTCCGCAACAGAGTTTCAACGATACTGCGGTCGCTCAATTTAACGTCCAAGCAGCGCACAGATGGGAATTCTTCTTCTTCTTCCTTCCAAGTATTAGGCCAAGGCCTGTTACGATCCTATAGAAAATTTCCCTCCAGCGTTTCATAGGACGTCCCAGTGATCTTCGTCCTCTTGGTATATAATTATAAACAGCTTTGGGGATCCGATTTGAACTCATTCTTTCAAGATGGTGATTTTCCAATTTAGTTGGTACTGTTTAATATATTCCAAAATTGGCGTAGTCTTCAATTCTTTTAAGATATTGGTGTTCCTTTTCCGATCCCATCTGGTGTAACCCGCTGTTCTGCGCATGAATCTCATTTCACAAGCCGTTATTCTGCTTTCATGTTGTTTTCTTAGTGTCCATGCTTCACTACCATAGGTCAACACTGGTCTAGCCAAAGTGTTATATAAACGTAATCTGGTGTTTTTTTGTACAAGGGATGGTTTCATAACTTGATTAATAATTCCTAAACTTTTATTATAACTAGTAACTTTTTCAGGGATAACCTTTTCATCCCAGATACAGAGATAATATCCAAGATATTTAAATTGATTAGATCTCTCTAAAATTTTATTCTGGAGACAGATTTTACTTTGTATGGGGTCCTTCCCATTAATGCCATAATTTTAGTTTTGTTAATTGATATTTCCATATTAAATTTGGCACCTATTTTTTGTAAATTATAAATTGACCGTTGCAAATCATTTTCGGAAAGTGCCAGAAGAGCTAAATCGTCTGCAAAAAGAATAGCATCGAGTTTGAGGTTCCTATTGATGGGTATATATCCTCGTTGTGTTTTCCTCCATTCATTTATTAATTTATTCATGTATATAATGAAAAGCACCGGTGAAAGTCCACATCCCTGTCTTACTCCAGTGTTGATCTTTTCCCAAGAAGATAATTTGCCATCTTTGTTTAACAGATATTTCATTATCTTTATAGATGTTGAAGATATTAGTAATATATTGTTGTGGAACGTTATCATCAGCTAAAATTTGTAGTATATATTTCTGTCTACTTTGTCAAAAGCCTTTATGAAGTCAACGAAGGTGATATGAGTTTCTATATTGAATTCCTTGTGCTTTTCTAATAGTAGTTTTAGAGTAAAGAACCATCTGTACAAGATCTACCCTTTCTGAATCCATTCTGCTCTTCTCCAATTATATTTTCATAAATTTTCCTCAATTTATTCTTAACTATATTAGCATAAATTTTATATCCAGAGTTCAACAAGCTAATTCCACGATAGTTATCTTTGATTTGGCGACTTCCTTTTTTGAAGATTGGTATTACAATGGAATTGTTCCAGCTTTGTGGTGGTTCTTGTCCTTCCCATATCATATTAAGGAGAATAAGAAATCTGTCTAAAAAATTTTTAGTTGAAAATTTAAATAATTCTTGATTAATGTGGTCTTCTCCGGGAGCTTTGTTACTTTTTAATGATTTAACAACATCAGTTAATTCATCTATAGAAATTTGTTCCAAAGCAGTGTTATTAGAAGATGGGAATTCTGGCAATGGAAACATATCAAAGTGTTCCTCTGGAGGTGCATATCACCAAAAGCCAAGTAGTCGAGCATCAGGGAATTTGAGAACAAGTGTATGAAGTGCTGGGCAGTTGACTGTAACGGCCTTTAAATTCGTTCCATTCAAATTGATAATTTGTAATTCCTCATGCTGATGTCCAATATTTCTAAGAAGATCCACAACATGAACAAAAGGGAAAACACAAATCTCTGGATATCCATGACAACGAAGTGCAAGACTTTTTAGTCGAGTTAGTGAACTTAAAGGAGTAAGACTACATTCCTCGACGAGGGACAGTTCTAGGCAGACCAAGTTTTTGAAAGATTCAGACACAAGACCAATTTCAAATTCCGAGAAAGTTGCATTGAATTCAATTATATCAAGTTGAAGATTAGTTTCTGTAGAAAAATAACAGGATTCCTGCGGGATGCCCTTCAATATAGCAGTCACCCCTTGTATTGTTATATTCGTATTAGTTATTCTTAAGACTTTTAGTTCTCGGAATTTGAGTATATGTCCAACACTTACGTTAGTAACACCTGGAGATTCTCTGATATCCAAAACTCTTAATCCATTGCTCACAGAAGACAGTGTTTGCACAATATTGTCTGTACAGAAATTATAAGCAATCTCTTGGAGATTTTGAAGATTGATATCACAATTGTTAAAGAGAAGGGAATCGAATTGAATAGCTCGTAGTTTGAGAACTCTAAGATTCTTGATTTTGAGCAGAAGATGTTGAAGATATGATTTGAGGAACTCTTGGATACAAGGCGAAGACAGGTGACCCCCGTAATCCAGGTTGTAATTGAAAATGGTTACTAACGAGTGGATAGTGGCTGTAGCTGTCAACTTGACAGACTCGCAACGTATTCTGTATGGAATAGAGTCTTTCTCACGCAACTGACGCATGTAACCTGACAATGCTAGATCATCAAACAAAAGAAGAATATACATTAGAAGTTGTTCTGTAACTTGGTTGGCCATGTTGGGAGGAACTTGGGTAGCAATCATTTGTTCAAGATGTGACACCACATGATCTGGGACTTTACCCCCGGATGAATCTGCATTTCTAAACAGTTGTGATACAATTCAAAGTTAAAAATGGGAAACACATTATGAGGTTCTTAATTAATAAATTAATGAGTCATTTTTACATCTTATCTCATATTTCATGTTTTATTAAACACGGTAACTATAGTTTTCAAATGATCTTGTCATTCATTTTCAACCGCCATTATGACTACCGGATATTCGTTGGAATCTCCCTCTATAACGTTGCCATCTGGTGTTGATTTGATGAACTTCGAGATATCGTTGCCATCTGGTATTGATTTGATGAACTTCGAGATGAGGTCACGTTCATCCGGAATGTCGAAATTCATGGATTTAAATTTGTTCTTCTGAATAAATATTTTCTCCCAAACTGTCCCAAATATTTGAATCTTACAAAACTTTGTATCGACAACAATTTTTTCACCTTCAATGAAAAATTTTATAAACAAATCTCAGGTCTGGCTATGGGAAACCCACTTTCACCATTTTTGGCAAATTTATTTATGGGTTATTTAGAATGTCATATCACCAATGCTTATCCCTGGATGTTCAAATGTTGGTATAGATATGTGGACGATATTTTCTCTGTGATAAATTCTAAAATATATTGAAGATGCATTAAAATTACTCAACCTCCAGGATGAATCTGTAAAATTTACTATGGAATTAGAAAATAATAACCAAATCCCATTTTTGGATCTCTACATAAGAAGGAATGAACAACAACAAAGAATTGAATTCAATATATACAGAAAAGATACTCATATTGACAATTACATAAAGTCTTCAGGTTTCAATCATATTACGCATAAGCATGCAATTTTCAACAGTTTGATATATAGATTATTAAATGTTCCACTAAATGAAGAAGATTTTAAGAAAGAATACAATCACATTTTGGACATAGCTAATTTAAATGGTTTTGGAAAGGAAATAATTATAACTAAATTAAAGAAATTCAGACAACAAAAAAGATTAAAAGAGTACACTACCCTGCAATCTGATTCAAAGAAAGGAAAACAATTTAAGAAAATCACTTATCATCCTGGAATACATAACAAATTTCAAAAAATTTTCAAGAAATTCAATATTACATTGGCACCGATAAATATATTTAGCCTTGGTAACTTATTAATAACCAATAAGAAAATGAACACCCCAGATAGTAAAAAATCTGGAAGTTATCAAATTGATTGTGGAGATTGCAATAAAGTATACATAGGAAAAACAAAAAGAAATTTGGACACTCGCACAAAGGAACACTTTAGAAATATTAAAATGGTGAAATTGAAAAATCAGCTATTGCAGCACATAATTTGTTGGAAGGTCATAAAATTGAAAAAGAAGCTAAACTTCTAAAACATTTGGAAAAACCTTTGGATTTGACAGTTTGGGAGAAAATATTTATTCAGAAGAACAAATTTAAATCCATGAATTTCGACATTCCGGATGAACGTGACCTCATCTCAAAGTTCATCAAATCAATACCAGATGGCAACGATATCTCGAAGTTCATCAAATCAACACCAGATGGCAACGTTATAGAGGGAGATTCCAACGAATATCCAGTAGTCATAATGGCGATTGAAAATGAATGACAAGATCATTTGAAAACTATAGTTACCGTGTTTAATAAAACATGAAATATAAGGTAAGATGTAAAAATGACTCATTAATTTATTAGTTGTGATACAAACTCACCTAATGCCTCAATGGCAAGATTTCTTAGAGGATGTGGTAACATTTTGTGTTGTCTTAGGAGGTTATTCTCACGTGTTGTGCTGAGCGTCTTTATGTCATGTCACTGTTTCTTGTCTGCAATAAAAAAAAAGAATAAAACATACAACCGAGTGGTCTGAGGCATCATTCCTTGGTGCAGACACCTGGTGGATCAAATCCCTTGGGAAAACAAATTTTCTCAAGCATTCTGGCCAAGCTGATAATATATAAAACTATTATTCTACCAGTTATATTATATGGATGCCAAACATGCACTCTTACTTTAAGGCAGGAAAGAAGATTACAAGTATTTGAGAATAAACTTCTTTGGAAAATTTTTGGAGAGATGAACAGACAGGTGAATGGAGAAAACTACATAATAGTGAGCTACATGGTCTTTATAGGAAGACAGGTATAATAAGAACAGTTAAGTATCGTAGACTGTGATGGGCAGGACATGTGGCACGAATGGGGAATGAAAGACTTGCATGGAAGCTTCTTGTAGGAAAACCAGAGGGAAAACATCCATGTAACGACTCGCTTTATTTCTTTATTTTATTCTTTATTATTTCGAAAGGGCTTTACTAATTGCTAGGTAGCGTGCCGAGGAAATTATAGGAATGCATGAAGTGAGAACAGGACTTCTAATAGGAATTTACACATTATTCTTCGATATAAAAGAAGCCATGGACACGGTTTACCAATCACTTTAATATATCTGTGAGAGCATGTTATCCTTAGGTTACATACGAAACATACTTGAGATAGAACTTGGAAGCACCATTTAATAATAGGATAATATTTGATTAGGAGTGATTAAAATTTAATTGTGGACATTCCCGAGAGAATTAAAAATCTATATTACAAACTTCTACTTACATAATTACGAAATGGGCCCAGCAGGGCGCTGAAATGTCGCCAGGGCGCTGCCCCGGGACCTCACTCGTCCGTTGGTGCGACCAGACTTCCCAGACTCAGACTGACCACCTTTCTTCTGCCCTCTAGTAACGTTGGTTATTTTAAAAAATCCCTTGTCTCATAAAAATACCTGAGAAATGTTCGTTCACAACCCCTCACCCTACAGTGTATTTTTCATTAGTGTTGATCTTATCTTAACATAACTTCTCTTTCAAGGGTTTGTTTTAAAATACCTCTTGTCTCCCAAAAACACCCCTCATCTCGCGCTATAACAATCCAGTTGGTAAACCAAGAATGAGGTGGGAGAATAACATTAACTATGATTTGAGGGAAGTAGATTATACAGGGAATGATTGGAAAACATTAGCTCAGGATAGGGATGTATGGAGAGCTTATGTCTGTGTATCCATGAACCTATGGGATTGATTAGTGCCAGTGAGTTATTTATTTTGGCCAAGGAACATTATGAGTTATGGCTCCATGTCATCACTGTACTGACAGGATTATTTTCCATCTCTATAAGTGATGCATGTGGATGTGAGGCCAGCACCCTGTAATGCCATGGAGTTTTTTCTTTACCATTCAAAAGAAACAGTAAAAAAATGGGCAATTAAAACATCTAGGTGAATTGCTCATTTTTAAAAGTTCAATGAAAGATTGTTTTAAAAGGCATTTTATTTTCAAGATGGCAATAGTCTAGTTGGATGCTATTACTGCCCCAAGCACTTTTAAATTGATTTTGACTGTTGATGTATTACTCAACATAAAGGAATGACTTTTAACTATTGTTTCCATAAATTTCTAAAAAAATATTCTCTACAAAATACCATAAATTCAAATAAAAACAAAAAATAGTATATTACCATGCGAGGTTGGCAAGTGGTTTTTACTGAAGCGAGGAAAATGTTTAAAAAACGAGATTCTGTAAAACACTTCACAAATGTGCGTTGTACATTATTTTTTGCAGGATGGTGTTTTCAAAATAATAAGTAATAGTAGAGTAATAACATCTTTGAAGGAAATATTTGCGTTCATTATAGACAACTGACTAACGTTAACAGTGTGGCTAACGTTTATTAGTTGAAACAACAGGAGGCGTGAGACCAATTTAGTAATAAAATGGCAGCAAATACAAATTTATTTATTAATTTATATTGTTTCAAATAAAGTTCAGTACATTTAAAATGTGGTGATTTGTTTCGTATAATTTATATTAACACTGTTTTTTTGTATATATATTGAATGTATACATAGAGGGCAGTGGTTTTACTTCCCACACGCGTTTTGTAATAAGCAATATTACAGTATAGTTATTTACATTGACAACCCCAAAATGTAGGAAGTTGAACTTTCAATCATGATCGCCATTGCTGTAAGTACGACAAAACGCACTAAAACGCAAAAAAAAATATATATATATATATATTTAGCAGCATGTGAACTATTACGAGAGGAACATATATGTATGTATATATATGTGTGCGTGTGTGTGTGTGTGTGATTTTTTTCCAAAACAAATGAGAAAAGCCCAAATACATAACAAGAAGATGACATAAAAATAATATAAAATACACCATATTAATACATAAGTTGAGTGTATATTTGATGTTACCTCATATTGGTAGTTTGTTGTAGGACATGTTTTAAAGCATCATCGGGGCTGATGTGTGTCAACTCCTGCTCCAAACAACTTTCTCTCCCCACGAATTTCAAAATTCATGATTCTCTCCTTGTTCTTCTGTCTCCACATGATGAGTTCGCATAACTGTTTTAATAATTTGGTGCTCACATCGATTTTATGTTTTTCTTACCAAATGTGAGCAGCTACTGCCGATTCTTATATTTATCCATTTTTGCCATTTTTCACAATTCTTGTGTTCCTTAGTTGTTACGCTTAAATTTCTCTTTGTTTTCTTACCATCTGGCATCCAGATTTGAGAATTTATCCTCTTACCCCAATATTGACACCAGGTCACAAGATAACAGTCTGCTAACAATTCCTCTTCATAGCACTTCCTCTTATTCTACTTCCTTCACAGTAGCCTCTGCCCGCTCCTGGAATTTCCTTCCTCAAGATATCAGGGGTTGCCGCACACTTGGCACTTTTAAGTCACGCTTATACAGTTACCCGTTGTCTAATAATTAATTTTTCTCTATTTATTTAAATTTATACTATGTCATTAATAATTTTTTCTTGTTTTTTATATATCTTATACGTATTATACATTAAATTTGTTAAATCTAGAGTAAATCAAAATACATTATAAATATTAATTGTATTGTATTGTATTTATTACATGTAATTGTTTATGTTTATTGTAATATAGATGTAAGACTATTTTTTGTATTTTTTTAAAACCTGGTTGAGTGGCAGACAAGACCTTAAGACCTAAACTCTGCCTGGTAAAATAAAGCTATTATTATTATAATTTGCATACTTTATTTGGTATATTGTTCCGTGCCGTAGCCAAGTGGTTAAGGCTACATGCCTTGACGCAGAGCTATGGGACTTGCGCTGGTTCGAGTCTCCACAGGGGAAAGACATTTTCTCATGGAATTTAGGCCAGCATGGGACCGGTGTCAACCCAGCATCGTGAGACATTTGTGTAGCTACAATAAATAGCGACTCCAGGTTGAGAGGACCAGCTATAACAGCTGGGGGACCCAACATGCTAACCACATGTCACCCCTACACTGGATAATGATTGTGTACCTCTGTGATTAACACATTTGGACGTGAGGCCAGCAGCTGGCTGGTAAGCCAAGGGTCTTCTAGGCCTGTCGCGCTTGGAGTTTATTTGGTACATTCCTGATTTTTTGCTATCATCAATCTTTTCATTTTTGTTGGTTTTTACTAGCTTATTTAGGCTGTAATCGTTATTTTGGTGCTAATTTAATATTAATTAACATCTTTAGTACAGAAAAACACAAGATTACGGCTTTATAAGGTTCTCGCAAGACCAGTATTAAGATATGGTAGTGAAGCATGGACAATACAAAGAGATGAAAGCAGAATAACAGCAAATGAGATGCGATTTATGCACCGAACAGCAGGCTACACAAAGTGGGACCATAAAAGAAATGAGGAAATTATGGAAGAGTTAGATTTAGAACCCATTCTCCACCATATACAAAACTACCAGAACAGCTGGAAAGCCCATCTTCAACGAATGCCGTCTCATAGAATTCCAAAAGCCATACTTCGCTACTGTCCCCAAGACACAAAAGATCACTGGGACGTCCAAAAAAGCACTGGATGGAAAATTCCTCTTTGAGACCGTAACAGGCCACATGGGCTAATACTTGCATGGATGATGATGATGATGATGACAATTTTCAAAAATATTTTGGAAATTATTGTGTGCCCATAAACAATATGTGAATTTCCTGTAATTGTTTTCTTTTGATTTTTTTCTGTCTAAAGAGTGCTTTCATTACTCAATTTTTGTTTTTGTTTTTTTTTTTGGACTTTTCAATCATTTTCTGTATCATTTTCATCTCCTTTGGCACATTAATTATGCACTTTTTTAGGTAACCAAGTACATACCTAATCTGAATAAAAATATTAGCAACTGGCCTTTTGACTCACAAATCTATTCCAACCAATGAGAGAACAATATTTTCCCCTTGCTCGCGTAATTTAAACGTCGCGTTACGACACGTCACAATGCTCCCTCCTTAGAGCTGATCGTCCCGATTAGTTCCCTTGTATGCCTACAGTTAGATCAGTATAGCATTGGACAGCAGATGCAGGGTTTGTGCTGTTTACATGTGCAGACACGGGACTTGAAATGTTAGCAGACTCAGCAGTATACAAGCACATCCCATGCATTCACGGTCGCAGTCAGATTGTGTGATTCCAGTGGATAAGTTGCTCGCTCACTTTTCCTTGTGTACTGAATGGCATATGTATAAGTTATTTCAATTTTAAAATTTGTATCTTATTAAAAAAGGCTGTATAAGTGTAAACTGAATGACGTGTGTATAGGTGTAAAGTGTCCTTCATGGATAACGTGTTTTGCAAAGGACATCGCATGTTAAATATTGAAAACAGACTAACAGTAATGCACAGAGAAAATAATCCAGCGAAGATAAACGTAGTCAAAGAGATGGAAATCATGAAAGCAGCTCACAACAACGACCATCTGATAAACGAAAACGAATCCAATACATGTAACCCCCTCTACCAGATCTTCAATGAAACACCAGTTTTGAATCCTGCCGATGATGGGACAAGTTCCGAAAGCGCTACAGTTAAATAACTAATTAAGTTGAGAAGACGGACCTTTCAGGTGAATATTCATAATTTTATATTTTAATTTTGGTATTTGACGGGTTAGTTTATACATAAGCTGCTTGGTGGCCATTACAACAGTTATCGGTAGAGCCCAGATTTGTATGCAAAAGAAAGTACTAAATATGCATGAAAAATGTAGAAAATATGCAAAAACAGATTGTAAAAAAAATCAAATTATTTGCTCTGCGGGTAATCTTAGCTTATTTCTGGCTGTTACAGTAGATAAGGAAGGTTTTCTTAAGTGAAGCTCCTTTGTCTGTCAGTCAAGAAGGGTTTATACAATGAAAATGTCCTTTCTACATCACGTGATGTCACAGGTGCAGTGAAAAACACCACAGTTCTTATGATGTTTTTATTATTGATTTAACATTTCTCACTGAAAGATAAATTATATTTGAAGAGAAAAATGTTCGCATAGACCGAGACTCGAACCCGGGACCTTTGGCTTGCCGGGCCAAATGCTCTACCAACTGAGCTACCAAGGCGAGTTACGATCTAGACGCAAATTTTTCTCTTATATACGCTGCAATTCCCTCTCGCCAAATGCTTTTGAAACCATTGCTTCTATCTTTGCAAATGGCGGCTTCTTAGTTAAGAAGACATTTATTGGGAATTTAACATTACTTTATAAAGCTGTCCCGCACCGTAGCCGAGTGGTTAAGGTAGAAAGCCTTGGCGCAGAGCTACGGGACTTGCACTGGTTCGAGTCTCCATGGGGGAAGAAATTTTCTCATGGTATTTCGGCCAGTATGGGACCAGTGCCCACCCAGCATTGTGATGCATTTGGGTAGCTACAATAAGTAGCGGCTCCAGGTTGAGAAAACCAGCTATAATGGCTGGGGGACTCGACATGCTGACCACATGTCACCCCTACACTGGCTGATTATCATCTACCTCTGTGATTGACACATGTGGATGTGAGGCCAGCAGCCGGCCTATAGGCTAAGGGCCTTGTAGGCCTGTCGCGCCAGGAGTTTATTTTTTTATAAAGCTAATATAATTTATCTTTCAGTGAGAAATGTTAAATCAATAATAAAAACATCATTAGAAGCCTTACTAGCTTTATAAAGTAAAGTTAAATTCCCAATAAATGTCTTCTTAACTAAGAAGCCGCCATTTGCAAAGATAGAAGCAATGGTTTCAAAAGCATTTGGCGAGAGGGAATTACAACGTATATAAGAGAAAAATTTGCGTCCAGATCGTAACTCGCCTCAGTAGCTCAGTTGGTAGAGCATTTGGCCCGGCAAGCCAAAGGTCCCGGATTCGAGTCTCGGTATAGGCGAACATTTTTCTCTTCAAATATAATTTATACCACAGTTCTTCTTCAGTGAATTCCTCTTTGGTTACAGTTTTTTCACTATCACCGAGAGCATTTTGCTAATTTGACAAATTCTATTGTAGCCAGGATTTTTATTTAATACTTCACTAAGCTTATCAAATGAGATCTTGCAACACTGTAATATTATTTCTCGAGGCCCCTCTTACACAGATGTAAATATACATGTTACGTTTATATCCAATGGATTCCAGAGACTTTGTTAATTTAAAAAATATAAATTAATAATTAATTAATTAGCTGAAGGGAAAATTATAATTTAATACCACATTTATGAGTAAAATATGCATCTATACAATAAAAATATAAAATAAGCATTTTCCTCTGGAATATGCATTTCTATGCATTATCAAACACCGCTCAAATTCTCTGTCAAGGGATCACTTAACATGTAAATGATTTGTGTATACTTTTTAATGTGTAAAAGAAAACATGCATTTCGTATACAAATCTGTATTGTTTCTTCAAATTTCTTAAATTCTGGAGTGCAAAAGAATGAATGGCATCAAACATTATAGGTTACCTGCCTGGACAAATGTTGTAAGACGCAGAGTGTAGCCTGTAGACTAGTAGACACAATTTTACTTAAAATGTTGCCTTGTCACGCAGTGGCCAGAGTTCAATCCCTGGTCGGAACAAGTTTCTTGGGTGATGGTTTTTCCTCACCTGTAAGACAAATGTCAGTAAATTTTTAAGGCCCAAATTGTCCCCAAACATCATTTTCATATTCATTAAGTTTAGGAATGGGGCATCTCCTGGCGCATCATTACATCATCACCTATGATATACCTGGCTTCCAGGCACCCCAACCTCAGAAGTTGTTACAATAATGTCTTGCCAGGAGAGAATACCAGAATGTCAAAATGATAATGTGGTAGCAATGAATAAAAAAAAAACTCAAAAGTGTAACATGTGTCCAGGTTTAATACGAGTTGGGTAAATTTTTCATTTATTTATTTAACTTTTACAGGGAAAGAACACTATGAGGTTTAATTTAAGAATTAAATTAATGTTTTTATTACCTCACCTCATATCCTTTTTCTTCTAGACTGCAGTTTCGGAGCTTATCTCCATCTTCAGTAGCCTCTGGTCGACCAGTGTTTTTCTTCTTACTTCTATCCAATAAGAAGAAAACCACCAACAAACGACATAACACTGGTCAACCAGAGGCTACTGATGATGCAGATAAGCTCCGAAACTGCAGTATAGAAGAAAAAGGATATGAGGTGAGGTAATAAAAACATTAATTTAATTCTTAAATTTTTCATTGACAGGGCCATGAGGGATTGTGGTGCTAGACTGCCAAGTTGTTATAACTCCTTATTGAGAGCATCCAATTAATGTTATAGCACTGATTTGACAAAAGAACTTAACACTTTCTGACAAACAAATGTACAATTTGATGTGTGACAGAAAAGGAGTAAGAATATCATGGATAAATCATAGAGAATTTTAAAAGGTGGAGTTAGAACAGGTATCAGGTGCCAGACCCCTCCATTGTATACAACCTGACTATTTAACTCATGCCCCAAATCGCAGTCAATGACCAATCACATTTCAATGAATTTTGTTTTACAATTAATGACAGTCGTGTTTCACCTCGCTCTTTATCCATTTCTCTTTATCAGCTTCTGCTTTTGTGGTAAAGAAAGCTCCTCCTTTTTAATATTCTTAACACCTCAGAGCATTATTTTTCTCCAACAAATACATTGAATATAGCAAAATACAAATATGATTTGGAAATATTTGCAAATGTTGGTAACACCGATTTGAGAGCCATCTAGCGAATATTACATTAAGCATATCGCATCTGTAAAATTCGATTCACAATATTCGCGTAATTATATAAATATTTTCAATATTTACAAATGAAAAAAAATTACTCGCCACTGAAATGGACTACTGGAGACGTGCTGCAAGAATATCCAGGAAGGATAAAATCCGAAATTCATATATAAAAGAAAAAATGCAGGTACAATATTCAATATTAGATTTTATAAAGAAGAAACAAATTGGTACGGACTCATTAGAAGGATGGAAGAAGGAAGACTACCTAAGATAATCATGGATTGGGAACCACAGGGAAGAAAAAAGAAGGGTAGACCAAATATTACGTGGTTTCAGGGAATCAATGAAACTAAGAGGGAATGGGAAACAGAAGAAGATATATGGATGAACAGACAAGAATGGAAAAATGTGTTGAATCAAATGTGTAGTTAACTGTGAACATGGGTACCGGAAAAATGTAATTCATTGTAAAAGCCGGAATAATAATAAAAAAAATTACAAATCCTAAGAATTTTTTATAAAGTGGTTTAAAATAGTACGCAACACGTTTAAAAGTGTATAGTGCAATAGTAGCGTGAGGATGTTGATGTTGTATGGAAAATCGTCTGAACCTCAGCTATATATTTATTTATTCAAAGTAACACCATGTGGTTATATATAACATTTTAATTTAAATTATGAATTTTTTTTTTTTTTTTCCTTTTCTTGTATCTGAATTTATGTACGCGACACGGTGGCAGAGAATCCAAATATATACACCACAAGTTATAATACACTTCAATATAATTTTCTTTGACTAACCTATAATAATTGCAAAACAATTTATGAAAATAGCATCCAAAATTATTCCAATGATTTTAATAATAATAAGTAAAAGGTTCGCCCGAGTGGGCATTGATTATATTTAATCTTTGCTATATTCGTTCAGTGTTTTTGTGTTCTTTGGGCACTTCTGTATGTGGTACCGTTCGCAGCTCAGAAGAGCTAATCACGAAAGGCAGGAAGAAAGCCTTCAAACTTGGAATCCCTTTCTCTGAACTAACCACCGCAGAAAATCCAGAATTCTGGCCAACTGAAGTTCTAGTTAGACGCTTCCGATTTCGGAGACAATACGGATCCTTGGAAGGAGCATCTCTCGAATAGGAACTTAAAAATTATGACATGGAACATGGAAGGAGCTAGAAACGCCCTCTCATACGTATCAGAAGAGCACCTTAAACAATATGATGCCATATTGGCCACAGAAACGCTCCTGCTGAAACCAATAGACATCAAGGGCTTCTATGGAATCCACTCTTATGCCACTCCAACAGAAGGTAGACCGGAAGGAGGGGTCTCTAGCTTCTTCAAACCCACCATAGGAAATCTAATAAAAGCTCACACAGAAGAAAACATGGTCATGATCAAAACAAATTTAATGACAATCGTAGGACTATACATCCCGCCACATAGGACAACTGAGGATGTCATAGAAATTTTGCTAAGTCTGATGCCCATAATAGGAGACAAAGGTGATGTCATTCTAACCGCCAACTTTAACTGCAGGATTGACAAAACAGTAAAACGGAACTAGTGCTAAGAACACTTAATGAAGAAGGATTTTCGCTCGCGAACAAAGAATCCTTAAAGACCTACATCTGTCACAGCGGTGCAAGCGCCATTGACCTGGTCTTTTACAGAGGGACAGGAATCACCCTGGAGGAACAAAAAGGACTATGGACATCACCAGTAGCTCCAATTAGAAAACACATACCCACAGAAACGACCTTCACAATAAAGAAGACACAACGCGCAGAAACAAAGAATCGAACGAATGGCGCCCAAAGCAGGAAACTAAACACATCACAGCTAACTAAATGTGATGACAAAATACAGGAAGCAATAGAATTACTAACAAATGGCCAGATGGAAAAAGCAGTACTGCTAACCAACATTATACAAATGATTTTAAGTACTGCAATCCAATTATTTATAATGTATTTGTCACCTTTAACCTCAACAATATAACTTGCACGATAACAATTGATATTTTTTTTAATAAAACAATAAATACGCAATTATAAAACCAAAAAAATGTTTAAAACATAACTTGCGCCAAAATCTTCATAATAACAGATCATTGAGCATAGAGAACATAGAGAACGAATGCTCTATATAGCATAGAGGACTGCTACTAATCAGCAATAAACCACCCCAGGCCAACGCAAATGGAAGAGAGTGATGCCAGGCCTAGTTTTTTCTGCCAACGCTTGGAGCGCTTCAGTCATGTCGAAAAGCAAATTCGTCTGCAGTGAGAGCGCAGCCAACAGACTTCCTGATTTAAATATTTTTTCTATTGTTTGAAATGAGCTGACCTACTCTTAATTTAAGTAGAAACATTATCGTGATAAAACGTTTGTTTAAACTATACTTACTTACTCACTGGCACTATCGAACCCGTAGGTTCATGACCGCACGGACCATAAGCTCTCCATACATCCCTATCCTGAGCTAATGCTTTCCAATCATTCCCTGTATATCTACTCCCCTCAAACCTCATTCTTGGGTCTACCAACTGGGCGTTTCCCTCTGGCTTTCCTACAAGAAGCTTCCATGCAAGTCTATGCGCAACATGTCCTGCCCATCGCAATCTACGAGACTTAACTGTTCTTATTATATCTGGCTTCCTATAAAGACCATGTAGTTCATTGTTATGTAGTCTTCTCCATTCACCTGTCCTGTTCATCTCTCTGTTTAAACTATTCATGTAATATTAGCTTTGAATAATTTTTATAACCTAGTTTTTTTTAATTACCGGTATATCATATAAACTGTATATTTTATTCTATTATGTTTGGCTGCATATTTTAAAATGTAGGAGCATCGTGCATCAATTTTTGTTTGTTTAAATTAGAAGGAATTTATTTTCTGTTAAAAGAATATTTTCTAGTAAGTATTATTAATACGTAAATTGCATTAAAATATTAAAATATATGAATGGCTCTTGTTTCAATTAGGTCAACGGAATTTTTTAAATTCCTCAAATTACTTATACGGAATTATTAGCTTATGGTTTTGTTTTTACTTACATTTCCTACATTTATAACAATTTTCTAATGTTTGTTAAAATTTTTAATATTTTTCCTGGCATAATAAAAGATTCTTATACGACTTCCATTACTTATGTGATCCAGTGGAAAATCTTCCTATGTATGATTGTTAGTCTATATAGTGCATACAGAAATTTTAGGGAGCAAACATGCTTTTGTATAGTGTTCAAAATAATATGATTTTAAGTAACTTATTTTTTTCTAGTGATAGGTACATAGATGCCATAATCTTTGAACGTAATTATATTGAATTATTATTCTTCATCTAGCCACCTGTCATTGTTTCTGGGGGTCAAGTTTTGGATACGATTCTCTACCTATCTTGGTATTCCACGTCTATTCTTCCACAATTTCCATGCATTGAATTACCCTTTTCTAGATATTCTCCTTAACTTGTTCTACCAGACTTTGTCTATATCTTGGTCACCTCTGAAAAGACGGTGTTAATAGAGCGAGTAAAGTTTACGTAAGACATAGCAGCCATAATAGATACTGTCTGTTATCGATGGATAACCATATATTGAATTTATATATATATAATATATATTGTAACTTGAACCCCAGAATGTGTTACTTGAGACTGAAGACATATTCATTAATTAAAACTAAAAAAAAACAGTAAAGGAATGTTTAATTATAAGTACGGTACTTGTTTTATAATTTTTTTTATTTCAGCAAAGAAACTGATATTTTTAGATAGGAGAATGTTTGTTTTCTACCAGTTCTTTTATAGCTTACTTTATGGTTATTCTGTTGAAATAATATGTAGGATTTCTGTATTTTTTCATGTTCATATAACTTGTAGTATGTTTATAAAAGATTCAAAAAGCTATGTAGTGTCCATTACAGTACGTACTTTAATGTAACTTTTTTTTTTCATTCTCTATTCAGATGTGTGAATGTCCAGTAATGCTGCTCTTGGAAAGGGGCCATTGATACTGAATTCAACCACCAATCAGTGAAATGAATGGTTTATTGTGATATAATGCATTGTTTGATTGAGATTATCATATGTTAAGAACAGTAAGATAGTAAAATACCTGTAATTTTGAATTACCTTTTTTGTTAGTGGAACCAAATTTGGTTGGCAAAATATGTAAGGAAAGAAATTAAAAATCTCGATGCATTAATTCTTCATAATTACTTAAATTCTCTTATTGTTTAATTATTATTTTTTGTTCATATGTCTAAAATAAATAAGAATTATTAAATGATATCTCTTTTTTTATTTGAACCTTTCCTTGAAAATCAGGTCATCCTTTCTTTAATTCCAAGAAAATGTAATGCAAAAATAATGTTATTTCTAAGAAAATTTTGAACAAAAAACCAGTTTACATGAATACTTTTAAATTCAGTGAATTATAAAATATTTTTCCAGTTTTCTAAAACTAATAAAATTTTTTTTCTCTGATGTTAGGAATATATTTCATGTATTGGATAAAGGGTAAGTTGAGGGTCTTGGAAATTGAGATGAAGTTCTTCTTCTTCTTCCTCTTCTTCCTTCCGCTATGCATGAAAGCTGGAAGCTTGTTGCATGTTCATTCACACAGGTCTGGGGTATGGTGATGTCCCTTCCATCGTAGTTGTGGTCTTCCTAAAGGCCTTTTCTGCTGAGGTGGTCCAAGTCACGTAACTTTCTTCACTAATCTACTGTTTCTCCGTTCTATCTTGTCGTCGTTCCAATTTATCTTCTATCATTTATCCATAAAGATGTTATAGGTTCAATTTTCATCACATTCTTCTCTATAAACAGAGCCTGCGATGTTTCTCTCTCAGTGATTTTCCTAACGATTTTGCCTTAAAACCTTCATTTTGGTTTGTTTCATTGATTTGTTTTGTTTTTTGAGTTTCTGGTTCGGCATTCACAACCATATGTTTGTGGCGACTGGCAGGAGGAACTAACAATTTACAGATTGCTGTATTACTGACAAATATAACATCGTCATCTGTTGGGTTCAGAAAATTAATATTTTTCTTAACCTCGGTAGCTCAGTCATTATTTTTGGGCGGTTACTATGCACAATTATAATAGTTTTCCCAAAGTATTATTAATAAAAATAACATCTCAACCATATTTTGGTTTTCATTTTAGACTGATTTTCAAGATGGAGCAAGGAGAGTATTGGGGACCTAGAGATTTGAGGGAAGAAGATGCTTTAGACATGAACCTATGAAGACAAATCACTTTGAAGGTGAAGGAGAAACACTGTATTGTGGAATATTCCTAATATAATAATAATAATAATAATAATTATTATTATTATTATTATTAGTCCACCGCTGTGGTCTCGAGGTAGCGTACTGCCTTGTCACGCAGCGGACCCGGGTTCGATCTCCGGTCGGGGCAGTTTTTCTGGGTGAGGTTTTTCCCTCACCTGTAACATGAATGTCAGGAAACTTTAAGGCTCAACGGTCCCCAAAATCATACTGCCATCATCATCATCCTTCACCAGTGTGGAAAGCAACGGGAAGCTACCACACCTACAATTCCCTAGTAAAGCTGCAAGCATAGCATGAAAATGCTACGATTGCAGTGAAGGACCTGCCTTTGGGCAGAATGACTATGGATGGATGAATTATTATTATTATTATTAATTTATCCAAGAAAAGCAACAGAAATGGTACGGACATCTCAAGGAAATGGAGGATGAAAGATTAGTAAAAATAAAAAACAATAATAATAATTGGGTTGACACCATCAGGAACGAGAAGGAAACGACGATCTAATCTCATGTGGATCCGAGGACGGGAAATAGAGGAAGAATTGTGTTATAATGAGACGAATGGAGAAAATTATAAAATGAAATTAAATACAAATCACTAGTGCCGGAAAAATGTGTCAACATTGTTAAAACCGGAAATTAAAGCAGGATTTTAATATCATAATAAATACAAAAGTTTAAGTTAATAATTTTATACTTTAAAATTCTTTTAATATTTAAATATAACTTAAATAAAGAAAAAAATCTAAATAATTCATTGTTGTTCATTGTTGAATAAAAATGTCTCAGTCACAATTAAAGAAGTTACACTACATAACAATTTTTGTAAATAACGCTTTCAAAATTAAGTCATTGTTGTCAGAATTATAAAGCTTTCTGTTATAACTGTAATAAGAACACCTGCTTAACTTCATATTTTTAAATGAAAGTAAACTAAATTCTAATTGGATGTTAAAACAATTAACTTTTTTGATTTAACAAATCAAATTTAAACCTTATATTAATGGATTATTAACCAATAGAATTAACATTAACATCATTGGATGTAATAATGTTCTTTAAAAATTATAAAAGAAATTACACGTACAGCATTCTGCAAACAACTTTCAACAAAGATAGAAGCAAGAAGAGATCTCAAGATAAAATGTAATATTTAATACAAAGTAATTTTGATTCCCGACACGAAAATAATTTATTTTTAATTGACGATGAAGTAATAATACCACTTAAATTTACTTAATCGGCTGGGAACTACAAAGTGAATAAATTTTGGTAATTATTTCTACAAGAAAAGTTTTGAGTGATTTTAAAGTGTTTTCCTACCCAGTGTACCAACTTCTCACCTTCAGAGAGATCCGACTCTACGAAAATTAAACCTAACCTGAACCAGTATTCTTTTTTGGGACACAAATCTTTCTTCAAAATGTTACTAACAATTACAAGGCATAAGAGATTACTTCTTAAAAAAAAAATGGTCACCACAACGTGGAAAAGATTACTTCTTCAAAATATATCCACCGCTGGTGGTCTTGAGATAGTGTGCTGCCTGTGTCACGTAGCGGGCCCAGGTTCGATTCCCAGTCGGGACAGGCTCTGACGAGGTTTTTTCAGGGTTTTCCTTCACCTGTAAGAAATTGTAAGGAAAGATTACAGCCCAACGGTCCCCCGAAAATCAACCATCCCATCATATCATCCTTATCATCATCATCATCATCCTTTACCGGTATGGAAAGTAAATGGGAAACCACACAATAAGTCCCTGTAAAACGCAAAGCATGCATGAAATGTTATATTGCAGTGAAAGACCTGCCCTCGGGAAAATTACTATGGATGGATGGATATTCAGTATTATATATTATAAGGAGATTTTTATGTGCTAAAAATTAATTTTGGAACATAGCAGAATAAGAAGCCCAACTCCTTTCAAAAAACGTAACAAAATTATAAACTGTTATTCTACCATTATATATGGATGCGAAACATGGCTCTTACTTAAGGGAGAAAGGAGATTCAATATTTGAGAATAAGTCCTTAGGAAAATTTTTGGACCAAAGAGGATGACAAACAGTGAATGGAGAAGACTACATAACAATGAACTTCATGGTCCTTTATAGGAAGCCAGATATAATCAAGAACAGTAAGTCTCATAGAATGCGATGGGCAGGACAGTTGCACGTATGGGGAATGAAAGACTTGCATGGGAAGCTTCTTGTAGGAAAGCCAGAGGGAAAACGCCCAGTTTGGAGACCAAGAGTGAGGTGGGAGAATAACATTAACTAATATTTGAGGGAAGTAGATTAGATACAGGGAATGATGGAAAGCATTAGCACAGGATAGGGATGTATGTAGAGCTTATGTCCGCGCGGCCATGACCTACGGGTTCCATAGTGCCAGTGAGTAAGTAAGCATAATAAGAAGTAAAGACTTGTACACATACCAAACATTCAGTAATATAGTCCTATACTGTGCTGCTCTCCTAACTTTTAGCTATAGTTCCTGACATGAGAAATTGTAATGGGGCTTAGATGCGAGTCTTGTACTTACCAGATTTCACGCCAATAGGGAGTATGACCCAAGTCATTGCTAACTCCCCGCTCAGCAAATTAAGTACGTCACGGACATACATTTTTATAATCTCATATTAAAAATTAATTAATTATTGCCATATTATCATGGAGGAAGATATTCATACCATATATATAAAAGTTATCCCACGACAGCTCAGGTGGCCTTGGGTAGTAGGAGGTGAAGGCTCCCACTTTTCTAGACATCGCACTGATGTAAGCCCTGCGTGACGGCCCTTTACACCGAACAAGGCCTGGTATCATTTCCGTGAGAGGCTAGTCGACCCCAGACCATAGTGCCGCCAGAGGGTTTGGGCAGTTTAAAAATCCTGACTCACACGGGGCGCGAACCCTCGACCTCCGGCTTGATAGCGCAGTGCTTAACCACTACGTACGGCCATATATATTAATTAAACCAGTCTTAAACACCTACAGATTATCTCACATTCGTTTGGTCAGTTCATGTTACTCTCCACACACCATTGTCGTCAATTATAATTTTGAATTCGTTCTTCCGGATTCATCTGCTCCAGTAATCGCGTTGCGTTGTCTTCCACTTATTA
>JASPKZ010001758.1:0-108254 GCA_030220185.1 Diploptera punctata
GACATTCACTTACGGAGAATCGCGTTGATGTTCCAGAGTTGCATGGGGGTTACCAGTTCCCCAAATCCTTACATTGTGTCTATTCACTTTTCCTGAAAGGTGGAAAGTCGCTTCATCACTGTAAACTACCCTCTCATGGAACTCATTCTCTTCCATTAATGCGAGAAAAATCAACACAGAAGGACGCTCGCAAAGCATAATCGGCGGGTTTTAAGGCTTGAACCAGTTGCAAGTGGTAGGGTTTCATCTGTAAACGTTTCCGGAGAATCCGCCATACAGTTTTTTGTGGTAGTTGAAGTTCTGTCGCTCCCCGGTAGGTGGATTTCTGTGGACTCCGCACGAAGCATGTGCGAACGCGTTCGACTGTCTCTTCACTCGTCGACGGACGGCCAGTAGATTTTCGTTTACAGATACAGCCTGAATCCCTAAATTGTGTGTACCACTTACGAATGGATCTCCCATCCGGCGGGTCTTTATCGTATCTGGTACGGAAATGTCGTTGAACACTAGTCACAGAGTTGTTTACATGGTAATCAAGCACACAGAAAGACTTCTGATCCCCAGTCAACGCCATTTTCCTTTACTGCTCTGCTGTTGACATCTTGCGGGTGAACGCGGAACTTTAGAAGTGGACAACTAAACTTTGAGAGTTTACCTTTCATAAAATATGTCTCACGATATTATATGTTCATTACATTTCACATAATAAATTTCTGAAAACCTGCACAACATTTTGACTTGCCCTGTATAAGCCTATATAATTCTTCTGTACGTGTGTTTGTCACTGAACTCCGAAACTACTGGATCGATTTTGATGAATTTTTTTTGTGTGTGTCTGATTGGATCCATCAATGGCTTACATTCACAATTGGATCCTCTATAAGCATTAGGTGTAGGAGTTCACCTGAAGTGAAAATTTAAAAATCGCTCTAGCGGTCACATTTTTCGATATTTCACAACGAAACTCAGTATATCCTATTACAATAAACAAAGGTAGGTTTTATCCAAAAAAAGCGAAATCCGACAATTGAAAGTGGAGGTTTACTTGAAAACTGAAATTAAAAACTGCCAAAACAACTAGACCGATTTTGATGAAAATTTTGTGTATGACTAATTAGATCCCTCGATGGTTTAGATTCACAATTGGATCCTCTAAAAGCATTAAGTGTAGGAGTTCACCTGAAGTGAAAATTTAAAAACCGCTCTAGCGGTCACATTTTTCGATGTTTCACAACGAAACTCAGTATATCGTATTAAAATAAACCGAGTTAGGTATTTCCAAAAAATGAGCGAAATCCGACAATTAAAAGTGGAGGTTTACTTGAGAACCGAAATTAAAAACTGCCTAAACAACTGGACCTATTTTGACGACTTTTTTGTGTGCATGAGTTGATCACTGGATGGAAAAATCCAAAGAGCAATGGTTTAGATTCACAATTGGAGTCGGTAGGTGGCGCTGCGATCGGGTTATAGGATTTTTTTTATGTCAGATATGTAGCCATCTATATTATCGACATATTCCGCGCGAACACAGTGTGACATCATGCACGCTTCTTGAGCCACAGTAGATGACAGTGAGGAGTTTTCTTGCGAACGTATTTATAATATCTAATTACGTCTTAATTAGTGAATTTGAAACATCTCTAGGAGAGTTAAATGAATATTTGATTACTAGCCGACAAAATGTGAACACTGATAGGCTATATGCATATTCGTATATTTTAATAGTTAAAGTATAATTA
This sequence comes from Diploptera punctata, assembly GCA_030220185.1. NCBI lineage: Eukaryota > Metazoa > Arthropoda > Insecta > Blattodea > Blaberidae > Diploptera > Diploptera punctata. Next base: position 1,743 of record JASPKZ010001758.1, read on the forward strand.
GGGTGGAACAGCTTCTTCCTCGTGGTGAATTGTTGTATTCTATTCTCAACTGTGAGATTGTTTCCTGTGCATTCACTGAATCAACAATATATTTTTGTGTGATAGTGCGTTTTGTCGTAGGCCTACTTACAGCAGTGGCGACCATGATTGAAAGTTTAACTTCCTACATTTCGGGGTTGCCAACCTTCTTTTTTTATCTAATGACACCAGGTTGTCTTTTATGACATTTCTGGCTTTCTCCCCCTAGCATTGGCAGAATTGTAATCCATTTCTTAGGTTGGGACACCTGGGAATGCGGAGTTACGTTACCCCGATGGCATGATGGGTGATAAATGATAATGAAGCGCCAGGAGTGTTCTTAACATAAATTTCAGACCATGGGCAACCACAGGAATAATTCCCTTTAAGGAAAAATTCCTATGGTTTGACCGGGAATCGAACCCGGAACCTCATGAACAGTAGTCAGGAAAGCTGACCATTAGCCCATGAGGCTGGTCGTGTTGCCAACCTAAAAATAACTAAATGACTATACTGTAATATTACAAATTACCTACCTCGTGCGGAAGTAAAACCATTGCCCTTTATGTATACTACGTACAATGTACCTATATGCAAAAATATATCCAAAAGGTAGTGTTAATATACATTATACGGAACAAATCACTGCATTTTAAATTAACTGAACTTTATTTGAAACAATATAGGCCTATAACCCTTTAATTCGTAATGTATCTTTTGGATACATCAGTTGGTCTAATTGATTTAATATTTTAAATAAATTATAAGAAAACGAACAAAATAAACCACTTAAATGTGTGTCTAATTATACAATATACCTAATAATAACAGTTACAGAATATTCCGTTTTCACTGCGGTCCGCCACATTCAAATAACTAAAATAAGAAATTTGTGGTTTGCCAATTTAAGGGATAACAATAAATACGTACTTGCCACCGTTTTATGATTGACTGGTGTCACAGCCTACTGTAGTCTCAACTAATAAACATTACCCACACTGTTAACGTTAGTCAGTTGTTTATCTTCTTCTTCTCCTTCTCCTTCTTCACTTCACGGGATAGGCAAAAATTGCCTGTTCCGTCTCACAGTTCTTCTCTCCATCTTTTCACTGGCCTTCCTAATTCTCATTTGTTTATAATGAACGCAAATATTTCCAATAAATGTTATTATTTTACTATTATTTATTATTTTGAAAACGCCATCGCGCAAAATAATATAATGTACAACGCACGTTTGTGAAGTGGTTTACAGAATCTCGGAAGTTTAAAACCTCGCTATCGCTTGATTTTTAAACGTTTCCTAGCTTCTGTAAAAAGCACTTCCCAACCTCGCATCGTAATATACTATTATGCCATACTTAGGTCTGTAGTTCACTGTTCCTGGAAAACGTGGATGGTGAGATAGTGCACGTTTTCATTTGAATAACAAAAATATACATATCAATAAAAGCAATACCGGCAGTTCTACTATCTGAGAACTCTTAACGAATTTGCCTTAGGGGAACTTTAACCTAGAGATTTAGTACATCGAACTGATCTCCCTAGTCAACGTTTTAATGAGTGGAAAAATGAGTAACAGACAGAATTTGATAACAAAAATTACGGACACCCCCAAAGTTTAGGCCAATAAAAAAATTAATAAAAAAATGAAAACATGACTGGAAGTAATAATAAGCCTATATTATGTGCGAGGTTGATAAGTGGTTTTTATAGTAGCGAGGATATATTAAAACCGAACGATAGCGAGGTTTTTAATTTCCGAGATTCTGTAAAACGCTTCACAAACGTGCGTTGTACATTATTTTTTTGCATGATGCTATTTTCAAAATAATAAATAATGGTAAAATAATAACATTTTTGTTGGAAATATTTGCATTCATTATAAACAACTGACTAACGTTAACAGTGTGGGCAATGTTATTAGTTGAGACTACAGCAGGCCGTGACACCAGTCAATCATAAATTGGCGTCAAGTATGTATTTATTTTGTTTTATATTGTTTCAAATAAAGTTCAGTTCATTTAAGATGCAGTATTTGTTTTGTATAATGTATATTAACACTACCTTTTGGACTTTTTTTGTATATAGGGCCTATATTGTATGTGGTATACATAGAGGACAGTGGTTTTACTTCCCACACGCGTGTTTGTAATATGTAATATTACAGTATAGTTATTTAGGTTGGCAACCCTGAAATGTAGGAAGTTGAACTTTCAATCGTGGTCGACATTGCTGTAAGTGCGACAAAACGCACTATCGCGTGCAAAAAAAAATTAATAACTTATACTTTTGGTCATAATATACAGTTTGATGTGTTTCATGTTTTCTCTACTAGGGTGCATTCTTACAATATTGCGATCTTATCTCAAGTTTCCCACGCCAGATGGCAATATATAATATTACATGATAAAGTTGCAATGGATGACAACTGAAACATAGTGCACGATTCTGATTTGTTTTCAAGCATCGCCGTTACATTAAATGTATAAATATTTGAAAATAACTATATTTAAATAGTGATATTCGAGTAAACAGTTTAATTTTATTCGTTAAATAGTCCTAACAAATGTTACTGTTGATTTCCAAATTCTCTAGATAAATTGGAAATCACTCGTGGCATTACTTATGATAAATGTAGGCCTAATAGTCTGGTTGTTGCGGAGACTGGATCTGTGAGAAGTGATTTTAGGACGCAGATGTCCACACGACGTGGATGCACTGAAGTGGATGAAGCTGGCGAGAGATCAGGGTGGTTTGGTTGGAACAATATACCTCCCCCTGACCAGCCCCTTACCATTACAGAGAAACCAAACGGAAATTCACTCATTTACCACAATTCAGAATTAAATGTGCCGGCAATGCAGATGGCTTTCATAACACTGATTACACAAATATTACATGGATATGTCCAAATTGATTTTCGCATCAAGTAATTTTATATCAAAATCTTCAATATTTTCTGTGCATGAAGGTATAATAGCACTCAGAATGTATTGTGGCTAAATCAGTAGAGAAATATTAACACGAGGTGCCCACAGTAGCTTTTTAATTTCATTATATATATATATATATATATATATATATATTATAAATATATTTTTGACATTTGGCAATGAAGGCAAATATGATATGAAAAGAAAAAAAGAATGCTTGAGTCGGGATTTGAACCCGAGTCTCTAAATTCTGTACCTTTAGCGCTTCTAACCAACTGAGCTACCCAAGAATTCCAAGACAAACATACAATTTTCTTATACATGTAGTATTCTCAATTCACACAAGAGGTAGCGGAAATTTCTTTCAACTGCCATCTAGCGGCTAACATAACAGTTAAGCAAATCATTAAAGAGAATATTTACTTTATAGCAGTAACGCTTGTATAGTATATATATATATATATATATATATATATATATATATATATATGAAGAGTACAGGGGAAAAACAATCAAAGTCCACATTTGGTGAAATTTGAGATTCTGGTACCAGTGGATTGTATGTACCTAGTACTATATTCCAAGAGGTTCATACATGGAAAAACTCACTCATAATCCATTAGAAATCAGCATTGAAATAAAGTGTCCAGGGGAAAAACAATCGTAGTCAACTGTGAAATGGAAAAAAACAATCAGAGTCCATATACAATTTAAATGAGAGTATTTTTGGACTCCTTCCGGAGAGTATGAACTTTATATGTTGGTCAGCTTGGGATTTTTTAATTTGTTACATACCTATGCATTGTTATGGCATTTATTTTTACTGGTACCAAACTGCATTGTTGTTCAATGAATGCCTATTGTACTGGTGTGTAGACAAGCAGTTTATTTTTTAACATGAAATCAAGTGTTAATGTTACTCGTACAGTTCATCAGAGTAGAGGAAAGAAAAGACCTAAACATGGTAGAATCCATGATGCGAGTAAACGCATAAGAGCGATGAGTCATGTTCCTGGTGAAGATTGCAAATGCAAGAAACAGTGTTACACGAACATTTCAAAACATGAACATAATGTATTAATTCATTAATTCAATTTACTGGGAGATAAGAATGTACAGAGTGCACACATGTGTTCACTAATTTCAGTTTTGCCAGTGAAATGAAGAAGAACACGGAAACCAGAAGAAGATAGCAATTTCAGAGATCACTCTTACTCTTATAAGGTACGTGTACAGAGGGATGGAAAAGCTGTTGAAATTCCAGTTTGTTACAAAGCCTTCATGAGTGTGCATGGTATAACAAACCAGAATATGTTAACAGTCAAGAAATCCCTTTCTACTACTGGGCATGCTCCTATTGACCGGAGAGGTGCTCATTCTAATAGACCCATGAAAAAGACAATTGAGGCCGTTGAAAATGTTATCAAACATATCAGTTCCCTTCAAGACCGCCCTTCTCACTACAGTCTTCACAAAACATCTAAAATGTACCTACCTGAAGAATTAAACATCAAAATATTGCATCAAATGTACACAGAGACATTTCCAGAGTTTCCAGTGTCTTATGAATTTATCGGAACTTATTTCAGACAAAATTTAATATTGCTCTTGGATATCCTAGGTCAGATACTTGCTCTGCATGTGATGAATTCAAAGCAAAAAAGTAGTCTCTATTTGCAAAGAAACTTAACGATAGCAGCAGTGCTGAAGATGTAAATAAAGAAATGAAGTGGCTAGAAACTCTTAATTTATTACATACAGTGTGCCATGCACAGACTGAAAATCAGCCAGAACATTCGTATTCAAGTTTAATTCCACTCTCCAAGGGAAAATACGACGACCTCCAATCCTTGAAGAAATTCTGTTCTGAAAATGCTCAAATCTATTTTTCCAGATTACTCATATTCAACAATGAGTAACTTGGTATAAAAATTAATTAATTTCATTATTATTTTTATTATTTACATTTTATAAGGCAAAGAGTTATGTATAATGTAACAATTATGTATAACATTCTGTAAATTAAGTGGACTATCATTGTTTTGTTTACAAACATGTGCACCTTGAATTTTCATTGTTGAAAAACAGGGCTGTATAATACATGACACTTATTTCGAAAGAAGAGTCTGTTAGAAAAACACCTCGAGAACAGATCTGGAAAAAAAAAGTTTTCTGTATGTCTAAAGCGCTCGATCTGCTGCGTTTCTAAACTTAAAATTCAATTACTGCAAAATGTTAAAGAGTGGACTCTGATTGTTTTTCCCTTGTACTCTTCATATATATATTATAAATATATTTATAATATTTGATATATTTATAATATTTATAATATCTATATATACAAGCGTTACTGCTATAAAGTAAATATTCTCTTTAATAATTTGTTTAACTGTTATGTTAGCCGCTAGATGGCAGTTGAAAGAAATTTCCGCTACCTCTTGTGTGAATTGAGAATACTACATGTATAAGAAAATTGTATGTTTGTCTTGGAATTCTTGGGTAGCTCAGTTGGTTAGAGCGCTAAAGGTACAGACTTTAGAGACTCGAGTTCAAATCCCGACTCAAGCATTCTTTTTTCTTTTCATATCATATATATATATATATATATATATATATGAAAAGAAATATGAATGCTTGAGTCGAGATTTGAACCCGAGTCTCTAAACTCTGTACGTTTAGCGCTCTAACCATCTGAGCCACTCAAGTATTCCAACACAAACATACATTTTTCTTATATATGTAGTATTCTCAATTCCAACACATACATATATAAGAAAAATGTACGTTTGTGTTGGAATACTTGAATGGCTCAGATGGTTAGAGCGCTAAATGTACAGAGTTTAGAGACTCGGGTTCAAATCCCGACTCAAGCATTCATTTTCTTTTCATATCATATTTGCCTTCATTCCCAAATATCAAAAATATAGTTATAACATATATATATTCCACCACTGTGGTCTCGAGGTAGCGTGCTGCCTTGTCACGGAGTGGGCCCGGGTTCGATCACGTTCGGGGCAGTTTTTCTGGGTGAGGTTTTTATCGGGGTTTTTTCCTCACCTGTAAGACAAATGTCAGGAAGCTTAGGACCCAACAGCCCCCGAAAATCTTTCGGCCATCATCACCATCCTTATCATTATCATCATCATCATCCTTCACCAGTGTGGAAAGCAATGGGAAGCTACCGCACATACAATTCCCTAGAAAAGCTGCAAAGCAAAGCATGAAAATGCTATGATTGCAGTGAAAGACCTGCCCTCGGGCAGAATTACTATGGATGGATGGTAATACATACTTATGAAACGTAGTCAGTTAGGTCTACATTGATTGTGAAAATGAAAAAAAAAAAAATATCATTAAATGAGATCTTAAAACAAAATGTTCAGACATCTAATGGTTTATAATCTAAAACAAAACAAGAAACTGTATGATGTAGGCCTATATCGTTTTCCTAAGTAGATTGTTCATGATTAAATCTAGGAAATTAAAACGAGTGTTGGAACAGGTTTCACACTTCCAGTATTTGGGCTGCGATGTAACTTATGAAGAATAACAAGGTACAAATAAGAAAATGCAGACATTTCAACATATTTGTGGAACAATCAAACACTGAGGAACAAAGTAAGAAAGGATACGCAGCTACGTTTTTACTCAACGATGGCACTACCAGCGGCGATGTATGGAAATGAGGCCTGGGTCATGAAGGAAAAAAGACAAAAGCAAAATTCAGGCAGCGGAAATGAGATTCCTACGGTCTGTGAAAGGTTGTACAAGAGAAGAACATATTAGAAATGAGAATATTAGATAGATAGATAGATTATCGGTTGATTAATGTCTTTGACATCGTCAGATTCCTAATAGCCAATTTTGTCGGTCCATCCAATCTCCTGGTTGTAGATGTTTCTCCTTCATATATAACATAGGCCTATTCCCTGACTCCAGGAGGTTTAGGTCTTCCTCTGATTCGTAGAGAGGAACTAAAAATACAACTTCAACAAATAGAAGAACACAAGAAGAATTGGATAGAGCATCTGCAAATAATGTCAGAGGATAGGATACCAAAGATGGCACTGATGTATAATCCTGGAGTACGAAGATCGGTAGGTAGACCAAGAAAGCACTGGGCTGAACAGATGTGAGATCGGAAAAAAAAGCAAGGACCTAATCCGTGAAGGATGATGATGACGAAATTAAAAAGAATGACTTAAGTAACCAGAGTGAGTGATAGAAAAAAGAGTTTCAGTATTTTATTGAGGAAAAAACTGTGTGGAAAAGTCGGTAGAAAAGTACAGGTATAGATCGGACGATACTATTTAGACCAGAGCCGCTCAAATTTATTTCTATCGCGGGCCAAATGGAAGAAACATAGGCCTATACGTGCCGCTGGTCATAAGTCCTATTATAGCTGCTGTGCTTATTATTAGGTCTACTAATGTTCGCCCAGCGGTCGAAATTCGACCACAATTCATTATTTTTTTTAATTTGTCACAAAAACGTCATTATGCATTACTTTTCGATTTATTTTAAAAATACGAACGATAGGCCTAAGAAATAACTGGTATAGCTTGGCTAAGCCATATTTAAAAACAATAACGTGTCATTTGACATTTGTATAGCCTACTATTTATCATCACCATCAGGTATCATGGCAGCTGCCGCCGTCTTCCGGAAACCAAACGCCATTCCTCTCTATCGATCCATTGATCTTCCTCCATTCCTCTGATATTCATAGCTGCTTGTACCCCTTCTATCCAAGTTTTCTTCGGTCTTCCTCTCTTCCTCCTTTCCATTGGGATCCATTCCATAACAATTTTTGGCAATCTTTGCTCTGACATTCGTTTGACATGACCTTACCACTGCAATCTTTTCTTTTCTATGATGTCTATGATGTCCGGCTCCTCTTGTACACCCATAATTTTCCTTATTTCTTAATTTCGTATTCTATCCATTGTAGATTTTCCAGCTGATCTTCTTAAAAACATCCATTTCTGTACTTAAAATTCTTTTCATTTCCCTGGTAGGAATTTGCCAGACTTCAGCACCATCCGTGTGGAGTTGCGAGTCTCCCATTGGACGCCTCCCCAGGTGGCGGATAGGGGAATGCTCACCAGATATGGCGGTACTGGGGAAATAAAATACCCAGGGCGGACCAAAGTAGCGCTGCTGCCTTGCAGTAAGATATCAAAGGCTAGAGGAAGAAAACCTTGAACAAAAAATTACCCGTCCCCCAGGTTGGGGGTTGATGCATCGGGCCAGATCCTCGTTCATCATAAAAAGAAAAAAATGCTAAAAAACCAAACAACATGCCTGCTATTTATACTATTAAAATATGCATTTGGCCTATTATTATGTGTACGGGAATATAGCTATATCCCTTCTTCTTTGTCTCTCATTCCGACCCGTCAATGTTCTATGTCGAGGCATAATGGAAGTAGGTGTAAGTAAAGTAAAGTGATCCCACAACAGACCCGGAGGTCCTTGGGGTAGTAGGAGGTTAAGGTTCCCACTTTTTCTAGACAATCGGCACTTTATGTCAGCCCTGCGTGACGGCCGCCTTTACCCCCAGAACAAGCGTCTGGTACTCATTTCCGTTAGAGGCTGAGTCGACCCCAGGGCCATAGTGCCGCCAGAGGGTTTGGGTCAGTTTAAAAATCCTGACCCCAACAGGACTTGAACCCTCGACCCTCCGGCTTGTAGCTCAGTGCCTTAACCACTACGCTACGGCGTGCCCCTGGAAGTAGGTGTGAATATCTAAATATAAAAGAAAAGTGTAATGAAATTACTGAAACCGAGATTAGACAGGGTTTAATTTAAAATTAAATAATAAAAGTATTAACTTTTTTAAACCACTAATAATAAATACGCGAGAGTAAGTCAATTCACATTGCTGCTGCACAATTTTCTTTTTGCAACAATGCACTTTCATTTTGAACGTCACGCAGCGGTCCGGGTTCGATCCCCGCTCGGGACAAGTTTCCTGGGTGACGTTTTTTTGGGGTTTTTCCTCACCTGTAAGATAAATGTCAGGATACTTTAGGCCCAAACGGTCCCCGAACATCATCTGGCCATCATGAATATCATATTCACCTCATTAGATTAAGTTTAGGTTTAAGGCCTCTCCTAGCACATCATTACCCATCGTCATCGCCCATCATATCATTGGGGCAGCGTAACCCCGCCTTCCAGGCGCCCCAATCTCCGAAATGGGTTACAATACGCCAATGTCAGGAGAGAATACCTGAAATGTCGAATGACGAACAGCTGGAATTGAACAAAAAAAAAGTTTCACATCTTCCTGTACCCAATTAATCTACTGTAATTCTCTTTCACATATTTCAATCTTTCCAATCTCCATCGTCCAATCCTTTTTCTCTCATGCTGCTCAAAATACCATCGAGCCACGTTATTTTTGGCCGTTCTCTTTTTCTTTTGCCAACCAGCACCCATTCTTGTATTCTTCTTGGGGATCTGAATTCTGTTATTCTTTTTACATGTCCATACCATTTTATTGTTTATTATTATTATTATTATTATTATTATTATTATTATTATTACAAATATATAATTCGATAGTGAGAGGTACTGTAACATATGGAGCTGAAGTTTGGAAATTCAACAAAAACTTAGAACAAAAACTTTTGTCGATGGAAATGGATTTCTTGAGGAGAGCAGCAAGATGTTCAAAATTAGACAAAATAAGAAATACTGCCATAAGATAAAAAATGAACATTTGGTTATTCAATAGTAGATTGTATACGGTATAAGCAATTAAATTGGTATGGGCACGTACGACGAATGTAAGAAGAAAGATTACGCAGGAAAAACATTGGAATGGTGTCCACCTGGAAGAAGGAGGAGAGGAAGACCTCGAAACTCGTGGATGCAGGAAATAAGAACTGAAAGAGCAAGAGGACTGGAGGACATAGATTGGATGGAGAGAGACGAGTGGAGAAGAAAAATAAAACAAAGATTTGTAAACATTAAAATTCTGTATATAAATAAATTATTATTATTATAAGCGTGTGTTGATTTGCTACTTTTCTTGTTATGTTGTTATGTCGTTATAACATATTTCACAAGTTGTTGTTCCATTACTGTTAGACTAATATTATAGGTCTACCCTTAGCATATTTAATTTATTAGAATGATACAGGTCTACAGGGACCGGATAGAAGGTGATTGAGGGCCGTATCCGACCCGCGGGCCGTAGTTTGTACGGCCCTGATTTAGATGATTTCTACGGAAGTGGAAATCGGAGGAGGATGGCCATTGAGTAGAGGATAGCCATTGGAGTATCTTTTAGTGAACACAGTATTGGAAGTCGAGATTCCTTAAGCATTCAGACAGTTAGTGGGTTAGTTAGTAATATGACATAGTAGGCCTACATCCCAGTTAATGAAAAATGAGGGAAATTTTGAGGAAGTGGCTGAATTCTAATACCTAGGAACAATAATCACAAATAGGAATGAGATGCACAAAGAAATTAAAATAGGCTCAATTCTGGAAATGCGTGCTATTATGCATTGCAGAGACTTTTGATGTCCCAACTCCTTTCAAAAAACGTTAAGCTGAAAATATATAAAACTATTATTCTACCAGTTATATTATATGGGTGCGAAACATGGACTCTTACTTTAAGGGAGAAAGGAAGGAAAGAGAGATTACAAGTATTTGAGAATAAAGTATTTAGGAAATTTTTGGACCAAAGAGAGGTGAACAGACAGGTGAATGGAGAAGACTACATAACAATGAACTACATGGTCTTTATAGGAAGCCAGATATAATAACAGTTAAGTCTCGTAGACTGCGATGGGCAGGACATGTTGCACGTATGGGGAATGAAAGACGTGCCTGGAAACTTCTTGTAGGAAAGCCAGAAGGAAAACGCCCAGTTGGTAGACCAAGAATGAGATGGGAGAATAAAATTAACTATGATTTGAGGGAAGTAGATTATACAGGGAATGATTGGAAAGCATTAGCTCAGGATAGGGGTGTATGGAGAGCTTATGTCCGCGCGGCCATGAACCTACGGGTTCGATAGTGCCAGTGAGTAAGTAAGGCCTACATCCATTTAATTTAAGAACTTAGGCCTATTGCATTTTTCCTCTTTCAATTTTCACCACATCAGTGAATTTTCAATTTGAAATCTTTCGGGCATACGAACAAAAGACACAATTTTTAAGCTTGAGCAGTTGTTTGAAGCTCTGCTGTTTTTTATGTTGCTGGGAAACAGACCTCCTCTTTATTTCAGATGTTTAAACACTTGACTTGATCATAGAACATTTCCCATTGTTCACTTGTTGACATTGCACGCTTGGTTTCATTTCAGAATCCACAAAATATCCGTAAATTTTTTGTATAGACCTAATGATGATCTATATGTGGAACAAAATAGCCTAATATCTCTTCTGTAAGTTATATATCTATTGTTTATATACGCTGGTAAAAGTAGATGAACACGTATTTAAATCTGAGCCCGAGTAAATATTAAAAATGCAATTTTTGACATTCATTTTTATTTATAGTTTAACAATAAAAATCTTGTAGTGAAATCACATTTTAGGAATTATAATAAATAAAAAATGGAAGTTATGAAGAGGAAATAAGAAATAGAAATAATAAAGGAAAATTTGCAAATGCTTGCCTCAATGGAATATCCATCCATTCATAGTAATTCTGCCCGAGGGCAGGTCTTTCACCGTAATCATAGCATTTTCATGCTATGCTTTGCAGTTTTACTAGGGAATTATAGGTGTGGTAGCTTCCCGTTGTTTTCCACACATGGATGAAGGATGATGTTAAGATGAATATGAATGATGATGATTGCGATGGCCATATGATTTCGGGGACCGTTTGAGCCTTAAAGTTTTCCTGACATTTGTCTTACAGGTGAGGAAAAACCCCGATAAAAACCTCACCCAGAAAAACTGTCCCGAGTGGGGATCGAACCCGGGCCCGCTCCGTGACAAGGCAGCCCGCTACCTCGAGACCACAGTGGTGGACTAATGGAATATTATGGGATAAAAATATAAGTAATCAAAATAAAATTAATATATATCATACAATTCTTATAAGCATCATTACTTATGGAGAAGAACTTTGTCCATTAAGAACAAAACAAATAAGTATCTTTGGGCAGCGGAAATGGATTTTATATGAAGGGCAAGAAGAGAAAATGAAGAAGAGAAAAAAATTAGAAACTCGGTTATAAGGGAGAAAATAAAGATGGAAGACACTATTTTAGATTACATTAAAACTCAGCAATTAAGATGGTACGGACATGTCCAGCGAATGGAAGAGGATCGACTAGCGAAATATGTTTTGGAATAGAAACTAGAGGGAAGACGAGGAAGAGGAAGACCTAAAATCTCCTGGAATCAGGAAATATATTTATACATGAAGGAGAAACATCTACGACCAGGAGATTGGATGGACCGACAAAATTGGCTACTAGGAATCGGACGATGTCAAAGACGTTAATCAACCGATGATCTAACTACTTATATTTCATACAGTCAGTGGTACAAAACGTGTTATGCGATGTTCTCTTCAGCTATAAGTGGATCTGTGGACTTCTGACAGTTTAGAAATTTGAGAATTGTGAGTCTGCGTTGGCAAAGCAACCTTCACCGCAGTCTATCACTGCGTGACCATCCATTATTTTTCTGCCCACAAACTCAAACGCTCCTGAGAAATATTGTTAACGCTCAAAGTTCTCCAAAATACACGCACGTGGTCTAAGTTCACATTTTATATATTTGTATTTGATTTCAATTTTTATTAAAATTATACTTACTTTTTGCGCGATAGTGCGTTTTGTCGTACTTACAGCAATGGCGACCATGATTGAAAGTTCAACTTACTACATTCGGGGTTGCGAACCTAAATAACTATACTGTAATAAAATAACTATATTATAATATTACATATTACAAACACGCGTGTGGGAAGTAAAATCTCTGTCCCGTATGTATACTATATTGTATTGTATTGTAAGCCTATCCTATTTTCCCTTTACAGAGATTTAGGCGCTCTTCCCCTACAGGGAAGAATTTGAACCATACTAATTTTGTTACACTTGTTTTCGTACAGATGTCATTTTTGAGTGGTCCGTGGTCAGCGTTCCGCCTCATACTGACATCTAGGAAATCAAGATAGTACTAGGACGGGAAAATTCGGTAAATTTTGCTCAGAGGCCTTTTCATTCAGGCGTAACGATTTTTTACGGGCCTGAAAATCTTCAGACTCGGGACTCACGGCTTATAGTCCCTCCCGGAGGACTTGCTCCTTGGATTTTTCCGTCCTAAAAAATCCATCGACCCCGGCTGGGTTTGTACTCGGGACCAGAGGCAAGGAGCATAACCACTAGTCCACCGATACAATGTATATACAAAAAAAAATCCAAAAGGTGTGTTAATGCACATTATACGAAACAAATAACTGAATTTTAAATTAACTGAACTTTATTTGAAACAATATAAACCAATAAATACGTAATTGCCGCCATTTTATTCCTGACTGGTGTCACGGCTGCTGTAGTCTCAACTAATAAACATTACCCACACTGTTAAAGTTAGTCAGTTGTTTATAATGAACGAAAATATTTCCAACAAATATAATATTATTTACTATTATTTATTATTTTGAAAACATCGCGCAAAAAATAATGTACAACGCACGTTTGTGAAGTGTTTTACAGAATTTAGGAAATTAAAAACCTTGCTATCGCTCGGATTTAAACATTTTCCTCGATTCAGTAAAAAGCACTTCGAAACCTCGCATCGTAATACAGCCTACTATTACTGTTATGGCGAGATATTACCAGTCTCCATTACAACTTTATATATATATATATATATATATATATATGCGCCTACATATCCTTGAGAAAATAATAATATAATAAATAACTCTGCCGTCGCGATTAATCTGAGAGAAAAATAGGCAATGTTAAAATACAGAAAGAAACAGACTTGTAAGAAAATAAATATTTTGTGTCCTGTAGAAGAAGACGTTTGTGTTGTATAGCGCTGAGTAACGCTGCTTGTTAGCGGTATCCGATTGCGTAACGACGTCCAGCGTCTCAGCTGACGTTGCTCGTTAGAGACGCACTTGAAGAGGATGTAGCGCCTGTTTATTTTCTATAACATGTGTTGCCATATGAATCACAGGCTGTTGTACAAGTTTAAACCTTCATTTATCTGACAAGTGAATTCTCTTTTATTTGCATTCTTTTGTTTCTTTCTTGTTATAGTCACTTTTATCGTTAGGCATATGTTTTCGTCCGCGGTGCTCTAATGGTTATGTTCAATGAGTCATAATGTCGGTTGAAAATGGGAGGGATGTTTCCTCTTGAAAACTGCAGTTCCCGTGTTTAAGAAAACATAAACTATGAGGTAAGATATAGGCTAATAATTTTACCATCAAAAGCGTGTGGTACTCTATATCAATTAATATATTTGATAATAAACGGATATTGGTAAAAATAAAGTAGGCCTATCTAAGACAATGTAAAAACCATAAAAAGCACCTCACGCTTTTGATGGTAAAATTATTTTCTTTTTGTTGATAACTCTAGTTGTATTCTAAATATGTTGGAGATTATTTTTGTTGGCCACTTTAATTAATCCCAAGCGTGTTGGAAATTAAAATTATTTTTCATTTTTTAGTTCGGTTTTCTAATAAAGCGTGTTGTTTTAGTTTTTTTAAACTATTATTTATTTTTTGGTTTTAATATTTTAAAAATAAGATAAAAATGTAAATAGGCTATCTTTAAATTCGATACTATTGTAGTATGAGCTAAAAGTAATACTCTACTAAAAAATATCCTCCGGACCGGATTTGAACCAGCGACCTATGGATTACTGGAATTATATACCACTACAGTCCACCACTCTACCAACTAAGCTCTTACAACGGTTGAGCAAGAAGTTGATAAGTCCGCAACTTATTATACCGGTTTTAATTATTTTGATTTTCTGCTGATTCTGGCCAGGATTTTAGAAACATTTATGAAATGATTGTATTGTCATTGGTCCTTTACAAGTATTCAAAGTTTCAAGTCGATCCAATGATTTTAAATGGGTGAAAATGGCGTTGAAAGATTCCGTTACATAGATACAGGTCAAGCTATATAAACCGTGTAAAAAATGACGCACTATTTATTATTAAGAACCTCATAATATTATTTCCCATATTTAATTATGAGCAACATTTTGTCTCTGATTATGTTGATTATGATCTGTAGACGGCTAGTCTAGAAAAAATAATTACCATATTTCATCAAATTTTAAAAACATGATTTATTTCTACAGTGGGCAGCTGGTCACTGAGAATTACTCGATTCCTATTAAACCATTCGCCTCAAAACACGAAGTAGACTCGCCGGCAGTTAAATGGCCTTCAACTCAGAAAGACTAGGTACACTGTCTTAACTCTGCTGTTATATATTTTGCAATATTTTGCACATCCCTTTGCAGGGATGTTAACATTTAGGCCTATGAATAGTAGAGGATTGTGTTTTTGCCTTCACCCGCAATATGATCTCAAGTACCGTTATAATTTGTTTGTTTTGAATGTCTGAAAATAGACAATATACAGTAAAAATTGATGGGGCACGCGTAGCGCGTAGCGTAGTGGTTAAGGCACTGAGCTACAAGCCGGAGGGTCGAGGGTTCAAGTCCCGTTGGGGTCAGGATTTTTAAACTGACCAAAACCATCTGGCGGCACCATGGCCCTGGGGTCGACTCAGCCTCTAACGGAAATGAGTACCAGCCGCTTGTTCTGGGGGTAAAGGCGGCCGTCACGCAGGGCTGACAACCCGGCTGACATAAAGTGCCGATTGTCTAGAAAAAGTAGGAGCCTTAACCTCCTACTACCCCAGGGGTCTCCGGGCCTGTTGTGGGATCACTTTACTTTACTTTTTTTTTACAGTAAAACTTGTTCAAAGCGGATTCGCATGGGACCATTTTTTTTCCACATTAGACAACATTCCGCGTTATAAAGAAACAAAAATTATTAACTAATATTATAGAGAACCGTGTATGTCTTTTTTATGTACCTTGGATTAATTGTAGTTCCACTGCTGTTGGAAAGTGAAGTATAGTATGTACGAGCGACTTCGACGGTAACGCGCGGAAAAACAGTCCGTTTCGTCAGCGTTAAAAATGTCCCTTCGGCGCGTATCCTGAAATTGAAGTATGCAGTTTAAGTTTCCGCTCACTAACTATACTTTCGTCCACATCCTTTGATTCCCCGCAAATTTCATTCCACACTACATTGTGTCGTCTTTTAAAGCTGTCCACAACCAACCTGAAGATGTCTTGAAATCGTTATTCCCTAGGGATTTAGCAACAGCTAGAGCTTGACTTTGGAGCATCGGTCCGGAAATTTGGAGATTTTTCGATAATGGACTTGTAAAACACACCTCATTGATTTCTTCTTCTTCTTTTTCTCTTCATTTGACCATTTCCTTGCATCAATTCATTCGTTATTTTTTTTTTGTGTTTTAAAATCTCACAAACTTGGGTTTTTCCACATTTAAATTTAGTCATTATTTCGCGTACTGAGAGTTTGTTTTCTTTGTCTTCAATCACTTTAACTTTTTCGTTTAATGACAATGATACATACGATTTAGCCATCTTTATTACCTGTGAAAGATACATACACAATCAGTCTCAGATCTTAAACTAATTTAGATTTTACAGTGCACTGGTTATTTATAAGACAGATGTCAGACGCCAAATATTTGTTAAACGAATCTGTATTTCGTAAAACGGGTATGCAGTGAGGCCGAAAGAAAATTCCAGATACAGGTAGAAACTCTACTTCACCCGGCGCGGGCGGCAGGAATCGTCACTTATTGTTAATTTGCCTAACGGGAATTCAATGAAGTGGAAACTAATTTATTTCCCTCTCAGTCTTTTCGCCATATGAACATTTTTTCATGAATTGAAATATTCTTCTGTTTCCGCTTTGGACAGATTCCGTTTTATACAAAATAAATACACGTAAAATTACAATTATTTTGCCGGGACCAATAAATTTGTTCACATTGGACAGATTTCCGCATTATTCACGTTCCGGATTAAACAAGTTTTACTGTAATTTGCGGTACCGTTATTAAATCCGGTTTTTGGAAAAATGCATTGAGCATTTAATTTAAACTTGAAGCTAATGGGTTAATGGACAAATTATTATATTGGGTCCCAAAAAGGATATACCCCCGTGAGGGGTTGCTGATCCCCCATCGAGCGCCTCACCAGGTGGTGGATAGGGGAATGCCTCCTAAATATAGGTGGTACCGGGGAAATGAAATACCCGGGGTGAACCAAAATCAGCATAGCGTCTGTTCCAGATTGGACGGCTATAATGGGCAGGTAGAGCTCAGAGCCGAAGAGAAGGCAATCTAACTAAGGGAAAGCACCCTAAAAACAAAGCTGAAGCAGGTTGGGAGGCTGTAAGGTGGCAATCCCACCACCCAACTATATCTGCGCAGCCCTTGTAAGGCGGCCAGATGAAAAAGCGAAGGAGAAAGCCGGACGGAAACACTGATGATGGACCAGGCAAGGAAAGGACGAGACTGCGGAAATGCTGTTTTTACGTAATGTGAAAGGATGCACAAGAGCGGATAGAATAAGTAATGAAACTATACGAGAAGAATTAAATATATATATAATTGAAGATAAAATCAGCGAAAATAATAAGAAATGGACAGAACACTTAATGAGAATGAACAACGAAAGAATAAATTACCAAAAAGAACCTTCCTGTATAATCCCAGAGGAACAAGAGATGTTGGCCGACCACGCAGAAGATGGACTCCACTTTTAACTTCGCCGGAACAGACTGCATAGCCTAAACCTTGTAGTAGTAGAAGAAGAAGAAGAAGAAGAAGAAGTAAAGAACTTCAAGAAATCATTTGAAGGTTCCATTTTTTTCATTAAATATAAAGATCTTTTCAACTAAAAATAAAAATATTATTCTCAAAAGGTTTTTGTTGTTTTAAAAACATAACAATTAAAATGTATGAAGGACGTGCTCAATAAATGTGTATGTTTTTAAAAATGGTGATCTACTGTAATGTAGCATGCGTTATTCGTAAGAGTAAAGCTTTTAAATTTTGTGTCATTTTAATCACTTGAAAGATAAAGTTCACAGTGAACAGTTAAAAAAAATCTTGTTAAACTCGTGATCACAAACAATTTAAAAATAATAATAAAAAAATATTGTTTTATCTGTAGGCAGAAAAACTTGTCAGATGAATTCAGGCCATTAGTCTATAAACATTGGTCTTTTGACATGACACGAAAAAAACAGTTGAGAGTCGGCCGCGCGCCGCTGTGTCAGCAGCATCAACGTCACACCTAATTGACAAGTTCGCCACCGCAGCGCCACCCGTTACTTCATATTGACACTTTATTTGAGAGTGGCAGAGCAGGCCATTATACAAATTGGATGTAAAAATACGAACCGGCTCCCAGATCTAGAGATTCCTGACATTGTGTAGTGATAAAAAAAAAGAGGGAAATTGATAGACACAGATAGAATTACACTAGAGGGTGTTACAGATCCAATTTAAATGCGTAGTTATAGCTTCAACCATTTCAAGCTCGTTTAGGAAAAAAAAAAGCTTCTCGTGTTTTAAGGATTGAATTAAGAGGTGCTTTGCAAAGACAGATGCCCCAGGGCACTTTTTTAACTGGAGATTTTTTTTACTGAAAATGTTGATAAGAGTGGATTAAAATATTATTTTTCTGTTCTTCTTCTATGGAGCCACAGCCCAATATCGTGCCTTAGACACCTAAATGTTTCAATATAAAGTCTATCAGCTCTTAAAGCGATCCTCATCAAAACAAAACCATGTGACCTGCTCGCTTTTCATTGGTTATGGACACCGACGTACGATGTAGAAAAAAAAGTACGCGAAAAAGTAGTTCCCTTCATTGAATTAAAAGTATGTCCTCTGAATATACTTGTTATTCTACGTGAATTACCTAGCATCTCCTACTAACAAAGAACTATTACAGAGTAGACAGATCATCAGAAATCTCAATAAAGCAGGTAAAAATGTTTCTCTGCAATGGATACCATCCCATTGTGGCATTACAGGGAACGAAATGGCAGATTTGCTGGTCAAGAAAGGAACGCACATCCTTCAGACATCACCGAACATTATATCTTACTCTAGAGCAGCTATGAACATCCGCTTCAGAGTGAGAGAAGCCTTCAGAACCTTCCTAGAGCTCCAAATGACTGATAAACCTTGTAAAACATCCATCCAAACTACACTGCCAGATTGGCCCAGAAGAGTAGCCGTTGCATCATTCCGTACTACAACAGGACACGACTGCCTGGGTAAACACCTTCATCGCCTCGGTCTTCTACCAACTCAACAATGTATCCTCTGCAACACTATATGGAAGATATGGATGCTGATCACATCCGAACTTGCCCAACCCTAACAACCAGCAGTTTCGTAGACAGATACTGGGAAGGTAGGAAAAGATGATGAACAATTTATAATCTTTCTTGTTATTATGATGATCGTGATGAAGATTTTCGGACTGTAGGCCGTGGTCGTGAGGGCTTGTAGTTCCCCGACGTTTCGCCAAGACAATCCTTGAGGATGCCAGACGCAGTGTCTGGCGAAACGTCGGGGAACTACAAGCCTCACGACCACGGCCTACAGCCGAAAATCTTCATCACGATCATCATAGCAACTCTGGCCGTGAAAGTCTACGTGAATACATTTCTTGTTATTGTTTGTTGTTGTTACTGTTTGTTTTCCTCGGTCATAATTGGCTAATGAAACATTTCAAAAGCCACTGCATATAAATAAATAAATTCTTTGTGATTGAAAATAATATTTAAACATGAAAATATTCTAAAATATACCTAATCAATAATTACAACTTAAAATAGTTTATTACCAATGGGTTATGCGTTTGAGTCATGCTTCAGTAGAATCTCATGAAACAAAGTGGCTGAAAGTGTTGAGTCTTTTCTTGCTGTGTTGTCATCTCCCTGTCAAAAGTGACAGTAATTGTAGCGTGAATGGAGGAAGGATACAATTGACGTTTGTTAATGTTAGGATCACTCTAGGAGCGGATAGTTTTATTTATTTACAAGATAAAGTTATCATCTATTACATAATTGAACAAGAACTTGTTTTAATTATCTGTGATGCATAATATGTACCTGCAAAATTTGGATATGGAGAAAAAAAAATAGGTAAAATTCAACATATATGTGGTTCAATAAGAAGATATATGAGAAATAAGACCACTAGAGAAACTCGATTGAAATTTTATAAAACAGTAGCCGTTCCAACGTTAACATACGGGCTTTAATGATCTCTGACAAACATAAAATTGAGACAACGTCATGCCATGTGAGAACACTAGATTATGCAAGATATATGCAATTAAATTGGTATGGGCACGTACGACGAATGCAAGAAGAAAGGTTATCCAGGAAAACTTGGAATGGGGTCCACCTGAAGAAGAAGGAAAGGAAGACCTCGAAACTCATGGATGCAAGAAATAAGAACTGGAATGAGAACAAGAGGACTGGAGGACATGAAGTGGATGGATAGAGACGAGTGGAGAAGAAAAATAAAACTTTAGACACAGAAATATGTGTAAATCTGTAAATAAAAATAAATAAATAAATATATTAAAATATGGTTAAAGTTGTACAGAAATTGTGTGTCAAATCTACAGAGAATTATTGTAGAAAATATATTCCAGTGTGAAATGAATATATACTTTTTTTTCACAAAGTTTCCCCTACGTGTTTAAACATGCATCATTATGAAGCAGCCAGTTTTCTGGCAGTTTTTGTAGCGCCGTGCAACTCTGCAGTTTGTACTATTTTGGCCCCAGGCATCACAATCTCTTTCTCTCTCTCTGTCGCCCGGCTTTCCCCCATAATTTGACACACCGATACCCGATAACGAGCACAGTGCAAACGCAAACCCTTACTAACACTCTTCATACATCTGTAGTGTATCTTAAATATTTTCCCTTTTATAAATAAAACACGAAGTGGCTGAATTCAAATACCTAGCAACAATAATCACAAATAGGAATGATATGGAGGGAAAATTTTCTATAGGATCGTAACAGGCCTTGGTCTAATACTTGGAAGGAAGAAGAAATGATGGAAATATTAATTAACAAACTAAAATTATGGCAATTCATGGGAAGGGCCCCATACAAAGTAAAATCTGTCTCCAGGATAACATTTTAGAGAAATCTAATCAATTTAAATATCTTGGATATTATCTCTCTATCTGGGATGAAAAGATATCCCTGAAAAAATTACTAGTTATAATAAAAGTTTGGGAATTATTAATCAAGTTATGAAACCATCCCTTGTACAGAAAAAACACCAGATTACATTTATATAACACTTTGGCTAGACCAGTGTTGACCTATAGTAGTGAAGCATGGGCACTAAAAAGACAACATGAAAGCAGAATAACGGCTTGTGAAATGAGATTCATGCGTAGAACAGCTGGAGACACCAGATGGAATCGGAAAAGGAACACCGATATCTTAAAAGAATTGAAGACTACGCCAATTTCAAATATATTAAACAGTACCAACTAAATTGGAAACACCATCTAGAAAGAATGAGTTCAAATCGGATCCCGAAAGCTGTTTATAATTAGGCCTATATACCAAGAGGACGAAGATCACTGGACCGTCCTATGAAACGCTGGAGGGAAAATTTTCTATAGGATCGTAACAGGCCTTGGCCTAATACTTGGAAGGAAGTAGAAGAAGGAATGATATGCACAAAGAAATTAAACATAGGCTCAATTCTGGAAGTGCATGCTATTATGTAGCCTATTACAGGGACTCTTGTCGTTCCAACTCCTTTCAAAAAACGTTAAACTGAAAATATAGGCCTATAAAACTGTTATTCTACCAGTTATATTATATGGATGTGAAACATGGACTCTTACTTTAAGGAAGAAAGGTAGATTACGAGTATTTGAGAATAAAGTTTAATTATATAGGCCTAACAGGAACACTAAAAAGAACTTTGAAAAATAAAGCCAGGAAAGACTCTATAATGAAATTACACAAGACAATGCAGTGCCTATTATTACTTATGGATCCAAAACATGAACAGTGAGAACACAACAATCTGCCAGAATACAAGCTGCTGAAATGAGATTCCTCAGATCAATAGCAGGATATCAAAGAACAGACAAAAACATAACACAGAAATAAGACAACATTCTATGATGTCACTCATATCTGTAGATTATTTCAGGTATATTCAATTTTATGTTATATATTTTGTGATTTACGGTAATTAAATTTGCTCTTCTAAGGGCCAGTTTCACCAACAGAGGTAACTGTATTACGCCAGTTTAAGCTATGCATTATACATGGGGAAAACTGGCGTAATACAGTTACCTCTGTTGGTGAAACCGGCCCTTATTCAGTTTAGTTACTTTATATTTTAATGTTTCGTAGTTCACTGTGAGGTAAGGGCGATGATTAAAATTTTGAAGTGTGTCCGTCAGACTCGGAGGTAACACGCCCACTCAGCGTCTAAATGAAGGTAAGTTATAGTACAAGATACAACCCTTCATGATATAATGTGCTGAGTATGAAATACCTGCTGCTTTCATACACTTCGTCTGTGCACTGAACAGCAGTCATCTTTCTGCCACAAAATTATAATTTTTCTTTAACTACAAATGGGTTAGGTCTACAGTAAAGGAATCAATACATCATATCTTGAATAATTGCATGTATTCAGTAGGTTAACTGTAATTTATGTTATAATTACATATTGTGTACAGTTATGTTCTTGTGAAAGTTAATTGGACAGCGTTATGCATCAACCGGCTATGCGCCATTATGTATGTTTTCAGAAAAAATACGTTTAAAGTGTAAGATTTTACTCAACGATGGCACTACTAGTGACGATGTATGGAAGTGAGGCCTGGGTCCTGAAGGAAAAAAAAAAAAAGTAAAATTCAGTCAGCGGAAATGAGATTCCTTCTTCTTCTTCTTCTTGTAAGCCCATGTTTTCCTTATCAGAGATTTAAGCGCTCTCCCCCTACAGGGAAGAATTTGAACCATACTAATTTAGTTACACTTGTTTTCGTATAGATGTCATTTGAGTGGTCCGTGGTCAGCGTTCCGCCTCATACTGACATATACGAAACCAAGGCAGTACTAAGACGGGAAAATTCGGTAAATTCATTCAGGATTAAATATCTTTTACGAGCCTGAAAATCTTCAGACTCGGGACCCACGGCTTAAAGTCTCTCCCGGAGGACTTGCTCCTTGGATTTTTTCATCCTAAAAAATCCATCGACCCCGGCTGGGTTTGAACCCGCGACCCTCGGGACCAGAGGCAAAGAGCATAACCACTAGTCCACCGAGATTCCTACGGGCTGTGAAAGGTTGTACAAGAGAAGAACATATTAGAAGTGAGAATATTAGAGAGGAACTAAAAGTACAACCACTTCTTCAACATATAGAAGAACACAGGGACAATTGGAAAGAACATCTGCAAAGAATGACAGAGGATAGGATACCAAAGACGGCACTGATGTATAATCCCGGAGGACTAAGATCGGTAGGAAGACCAAGAAAGCGCTGGGCTGAATAGATGTGAGATTGGAACAGGCAAAGACCAAATCCGTGAAGTTTGATGATGATGATGATGATGATGAAGTTTAAGTCAACATCATTATTCATTCTAGCGCCAAACTAACGCTATTGCAAATCATTTTCCTTGTTTCACAATTATGCATAAACAATCTAAGAGCGGGAATATTACGCGCTTAGCTGCATGATGCAAATTTTAGATTAGCATATATGAAGATCTGGTTCACAGCCGTTTGTTGCAAAACACAGAATCTCTGATTGGACTGATGGCGTTTACATTTTTCATTAACAATAAGGCTACATTTAAAGATTTGGCGTTAAAGTGTGCGTACACTTACTTCATGAGCTAGTGCAACAAAATACATGAAAATCCCAATTTTTAAAATGGCGCTTAGCCGGTTGGTGCATAATATCATCAAATGTATTTAATTTTCTAATGATGCAATGCAATTGTGTTATGAACGAATTAAATCCAGGCAACGAAATCTCAATGAAACGTTCCTTTAATGGCTAAGGATAATCAGAAAAAAAAACTCATATTATTCGGCACTGGGATTCAAACCTGGGACCTTCTGAATACGAGTCTCGAACGACAACTTTTCAACTCGCTCGGCAACGCTTGTATTATTCTCTAAAAAAACAAAAGAAAATGACAACGCTTACATTATTCTCACAAAAAAAAAACAAAAGAAAATGACAACTCTTACATTATTTTCTCAAAAAACAAAAGAAAATGACTTACTCAATATATTGAGTTAAATAAGTCTTCAATTAATAGAATCATTTAAATAAATTTAATGTTATCATATTTTAAAAGTTTGCGTATATGAATTATTATTATTCAATTCACAACATAGTCTATGGTTGCTCGACAAAACTTAATAGTCTAGTATTCTATTGTAAGGTAATTTTTATCGAGATAATTGGCCAACCTGTTCGTTTGTCTTATACTGGTATCAGCGCGTCTCGTTTCCCCTCGAGCGGTTAGTGGTGCTTGATGAGTGATAATGGTTAAATTATGTTTGTGCGGGAGTGTTTCAGTGACGAAATTCGAGTTTTATGCTTCGAAAGTAAGCTGAAATGTGTATTAAGGTAGCCGCAACTATTATTTTTATTACAATGCAGTACATTTATTTTTATATTATATACATTGTACATAAAACCATAGTGTTGCGTAGGTTTATGGCTACATGCAAGTTAAGAAAAATAGTTCTTAATTATTGTAACATTGAAGAGTATGAACTCCAAACAACAACAATACTTTCTTCTAATTACTATAATATCAAAGTATAAAATTATGAAATATTTACCCTAAAATGTCCGTCTCCTCAACTTTATTATTTTTCTGTAGCGCTTTCGGGACTAGTCCCCCATCATCAGCGGAACATATGAATCTTATAAAAGTTTACAACTACAATATACCATTTCTATTTACGCATCATGACGTATTTATAATATTTATAGATATTTTACTGGGGAAAATTATCCGATTAATATATCGCGGCCATTTTATTAAATCATGGGGCAGGTATTACTTCACATTCTATGATGAAGATATGTTCTTGATAATAGTTATGTATCAGAACAGGAAATATTTCTCCTATAAACTTGAATCGTAAAATTAATATTCCTACTAGAGTTCACTAGTTCATTTTTCTAGAAATAATAATTCAATTCCATTGACGCAGTTAAATCTATTACCGGTGCCTTACACGTACTTTTACGTGCCAGGCTCCACCTGGGCCTTTGCATGACATGACCTGTCGGGAGAGGGATTTTAACTATGGATCAGATAATACTTTTTTGACCTACAAAGACATGAAGAGGCTCCCCGAATGATTGTTCAGCTTAATGTCAGGGCCTCCTCCTAGACAACACAACTTTAGAAATAATAATAATAATAATAATAATAATAATAATAATAATAATAATAATAATAATAATAATAATAATAATAATAATAATAATAATAATAATAATAATAATGATGATAATGATAATGATAATGATAATGATAATGATAATGATAATGATAATGATAATGATAATGATAATGATAATAATAATAATAATAATAATCTCAACACTTATAATAAAAAAATGCATATCTTTACATACAAAATTATGACACTATAACACTCTAATTAAACCAGAGTGCCTCTATGGAGCATCATCATCATCATCACTCCAAGGATTAGGCAATTGCCCGTTCCGACTTCATATTGCATCAGCCCAACGTCTTCTAGGTCTTCCAACATCACGCCTTCCTCTTGCTTGATAATTCCGGCTGATTTCCATGAAGCTTCTCAGTAAGATAAATGTCTCCTGGAAGCGTTACGAGCGCTTCGCAGGACAAGGATGGTGGAAGGGCTGCTTCCTCTGAGCCTCCAAACATGCTCCTCTGGGTATCCACCCCCCAAGAGAGGGCTGCTTCTTCCGCTCTTCAAGCCCTACAAGTTTAGCTGTGCTATTCCTTGTCGCCCTGTTGACCGTTGAAGACTTGACTTGACGAAGATGTGGCCGCCCAATATGGATACAGACGCCATTCCTTCGTTGTGAGCTATACTTAGTTCCCCTCGCCTCTTACCCACCAGCAAGATTAACCTAAGTCAATCTTCCCCAGTAGAGTCGTCTGGTTCATCGGGTACTAAGCCCCCCACCACGTCAAGGTGATAGCTCCTGGGGGGCTCTATGGAGCAGAAACATTAATTTTGAACAGAAAAAAAGATATCGAAAATATAGTGAAAAAATAATGCAAAATTATAAGAAAAGTTTTAGATCCACAAGTCATAGGTGAAGCGTTTAGACTCGGAAGTAAAATGGAAATAAAAATATATACAGACATTCAGGTTAAAATTTTATGGCCATATTAAACGAATGAACTCAAATAGGCTTACAAAACAGATAATGGAATTCTACGAAAACAGAAGGTAAAGCGTCCAGTGGATTACTATGAAGTGGATTGATGTTGAAGTCAGAAATGACTTAAAATTGGCAGGAATTACTAAAGAAGATATCCCAAAACAGAGATATATTTAGAATTAAGGTGAATAAGTGGCAAGTTGACCAAGAGGACAAACCGAAGAAAAAAAACTGGAACAACTTGGACAGATGATAGAAAACAAGCTCATAGCAAAAGAATGAAAGAAATTTGGGCTCAAAGGAAACAGCCTCTAAGTACTTTGCGTAGTCATACATGGGCTCATCCGCAATCAAAAATTAATTTTATTTATATACAGATTTTCAATGTTAACACATCTTTATGTGCCTAAAATTTTATTTCCCTTCTCCACTCGTATCAATCTAATCACTCCATTTCCTCCACTCCTCTTGTTCTCATTTCAGTTGTTATTTCTTGCATCCCGAGTTTCGAGGCGTTCCTTTCCTTCTTATTCCAGGTGGCCACCATTCCAATGTTTTTTTGGGTAACTTTTTCTCTTGTATTCGTCGTACGTGCCCATACCAACTTAATTCCTTGTATCTTTATAATTCTACTATTGAACATCTAATATTCTTTTTTCTCGTATGATATTATTTCTTATTTTTTTCTGATTTTGAACATCTTGCTGGTCTTCTCAAGGACGCATAGCTACTTCTCCACCGCGGCCGTCGTGTAACGTTATAAACAATAAAAACCTCTTCAACTTATTTCTGTCATAGGGCCGGGCCGAGGGATGAGGATTCTATGAAGCCCCTCATGTTGACGGTCTGTTGAATTATCGCCTCACTATGATGGTTGTCCATTTATATAAAAGCAGTGCGTGACAATGCTTGACAATGATTAAAATGCTGAATTATTACAGTGGCGGTAGTCGGCATCTTGGGAACTACATGGTCTTTATAGGAAGCCAGATATAATAAGAACAGTTTAAGTCTCGTTAGACTGCAATGGGCAGGACATGTGGCACGAATGAGGAATGAAAGACGTGCATGGAATCTTCTTGTAGGAAAGCCAGAGGGAAAAACGCCCAGTTGGCAGACCAAGAATGAGGTGGGAGAACAAACATTAATTATGATTTGAGGGAAGTAGATTATACAGGGAAATGATTGGAAAGGCATTAGCTCAGGATAGGAGATGTATGGAGAGCTTATGTCCGCGCTGCTGCATGAACCTACGGGTTCGATAGTGCCAGTGAGTAAGTAAGTATGTATAACTGCGGGGGGAAAACAGCGAGCCGCTGGACAACCATTATAGTTGGACGATACATATAAGGATGTTGGCCGATCACGCCGCGATGCACCATCACAGTGGTTAATGAAATTAAATGAAATAAAGTGAATAATATGGGAGTGAAAAAATTGTGGGAGGGGGGAAACGGGAGAAAACCCCGAGAAAAAACCTGCGCAGATTTTGTTTCGTCCAGCACGAAGCCCACGTGGCGTGACCGATACTATATCTCGGGACATGCGTTGACAGGGCGAACTCTAAGCCCGCTTGCGCCACATGTTATCTTAAAACGCGCTGATTTACAGAGGTTTTATCTCTAGCAGAGAGACAAAAACCAAAGCTGTGATTGGCTGAAAGGAGAAGCAGCAGTGAAAGTGAAATGCAAGTTTAGACGCCACGTTCCGGACTTACGTTTGAATGTAGTAGTACATGTTACAAAACTAATATAGCCTATTGATTATATTTTATGTAGGGTGTTGTAACTGACGGAATGCCAACATTTTGGGAGAGTACTTCAAAACATGTAGGTATATCTAGATGCTGGAAAAATATTTTTTTTGCGTGCGGATAGTGTGTTTTTGTCGTACTTACAGCAATGACGACCATTATTGAAAGTTCAACTTCCTACTTTTTTAACAAATAATAATTTAATCACAGTTCCAATAATGAACCATATTATAATATTATAATGATATTGTGAAAATAAAAATTAATGTCTGAACCAGGTTGTGTCAGGTCTGTAATAACTAGAGGTCCACGGTTTGATTCGTTTCACAATATCATTATAATATTAAAATAATAATTTGTTTTTTTATTATTTAATAAAAATAGTATTAGAGGTAGGGGACCATCAATAAGTAGGCCTACTACAAGAATAGACTAATAGCTTCAGAAATGGATTATTTACGAAGAAGTGCCAGAAAGTCTAAATTAGAAGGTGTCACAAATAAGGAAATTAGAAACAAAATGGAAGCAGAAGAAAGCATAATTGAAAGAATGAGGAAAAGGAATAAAGTGGTTAGGACATGTTTTAGAATGGAAGATGAGCGATGGCCGAAGGCAACTATATGAATGGCATCCTAACAGAAAGAAGAAAAGAGGAAGACCAAGGTTAAACATGGAAGGAAAATCCTGAAGACAGTAGGCTAATGCAGCTGAGGGCTTAAGCATCGAAGATGCCCAAGACCGTAGGCTTTGAGGTTTGGCACGGGAAGACGGCAGCAGCTGTAAAAACCGAAGATAGAGATAGAAAAATAGTATTAAGATTTGTCAATATATTTACCTAATGTCTTATATATATATATATATATATATTAATATAAGTTAAAGTGATCCCACAACAGACCGGAGGTCCATGGGGTAATAGAAGGTTAAGGCTCCCACTTTTTCTAGACAATCGGCACTTTATGTCAGCCGGGTTGTCAGCCCTGCGTGACGGCCGCGCTTACCCCCAGAACAAGCGTCTGGTACTCATTTACGTTAGAGGCTGAGTCAACCCCAGGGCCATAGTGCCGCCAGAGGGTTGGGTCAGTTTAAAAATCCTGACCCCAACGGGACTTGAACCCTCGGCCTCCGGCTTGTAGCTCAGTGCCTTAACCACTACGCTACGGCGTGCCCCATATCATATATATATATATATTATATATATATATATATATACTATCGCATAATAATTATTCATTACAGTTTTTACTTTATTTGTATTTGAATATTTTTTATGTATAATGATTCGAGCTTAGTGTATACATTCTTTCACTGGTTTTAATTATGTTTAATTCTTATTCTACTATTACACATTATTTTAATTATTGTTCAGTTTGACCAGATCCAGATATTAATTGTTTAGGTATGTACTATCAATGTACTTTTTTATTTAAATGTAACATATGTTAATCCAGGTGAGTGGAAGTGAAGGCCACAGGACCTTAATTCCACCAACCTAAATAACCTATAGGTACTACTGTAATCATACATATTACAAACCTCGTGGCCGGGAAGTTAAAACCACTGCGGACCCCGCGTTTATATAAACAGACAACCATCATAGTGTGGGGATAATACCAGCCGTGCGGTGTCTTGAGGGGGCAGAACATGTGTTGTAATGGTATTTTTTGTGTAACGAAAAAAAGGGCACATTCCGGACATGGGTGCCTATGTTAAATTTAATTGTGTTTTGTCCCCTCTATAACTTCGGAGCGGAAGGGTATCACATTTACACAGTACACTCAACATGAGTTTCTATAATAGCTTTTATTTTGTACATAATAAATTTGACACTTTATTAAAGCTTAAATCGGCAGCTAATGACAAATGAGGGAAATCTTGAGGAAGTGGCTGAATTTAAATACCTAGGAACAATAATCACAAATAGAAATTAGATGCACAGAGAAACTAAACATAGGCTCAATTCTGGAAATGCGTGCTATTATGCATTGCAGAGACTTTTGTCGTCCCAACTCCTTTCAAAAAACGTTAAACTGAAAATACATAAAACAGTTATTCTACCAGTTATATTATAGTAAAGTAAAGTGAATCCACTACAGGCCTCGGGATGCCCTTGGGGTAGTAGGATGTTAAGGCTCCCACTTTTTCTAGACAATCGGCACTTGATGTCAGCCGGGTTGTCAGCCCTGCGTGACGGCCTCATTTACCCCCAGAACAAGCACCTGGTACTCACTTCAGTTAGAGGCTGAGTAGACCCCAGGGCCATGGTGCCACCAGAAGGTTTGGGTCAGTTTAAAAATCCTGACCCCACCGGGACTTCAACCCTCGACCTTCCGGTTTGTAGCACACTGCCTTAACCTCTACGCTACGGCGTGCCCCACCAGTTATATGAATGCGAAACATGGACTCTTACTTTAAGGGAGGAAAGGAGATTACGAGTATTTGAGAATAAAGTTCTTAGGAACATTTTTGGACCAAAGAGAGAATGAACAGACAGGTGAATGGAGAAGACTACATAGCAGTGAAATACATGGTCTGTATAGGAAGCCAGATATAATGACGACAGTATAGTCTCGTAGACTACGATGGGCAGGACACGTGGAACGAATGCGTAATGAAAGACGTGCATGGAAGCTTCTTGTAGGAAAACCAGAGGGAAAACGCCAGTTGGTAGACCAAGAATGAGGTGGTAGGAGAATAACATTAACTATGATTTGAGGGAAGTAGATGATTATACAGGGAATGATGCGGAAATATTAGCTCAGGATAGAGAGTGTATGGAGAGCTTATATCCGCGCGGCCATGAACCTACGGGTTTCGCTAGTGCCAGTTATTAGAGCTTTGTTATAATCGGTAAGAAAGATCCTGGCTCATATCGAACCTTGATAGAGAACAAAACGCGCGAACGTACAAAAGTAGAGGTTGCAAGTTGAGTGGTACTGGAGTGTAGTGCGAAAACATAAACACAAACATTCGATCGTGTCACTGGAAACACAGTAGGACTGTGGTGTTCTTTAATTGATTCAATCAAAGCAAAAACACGTTTTCTTGTATTGCAGCGCGGAGGCCGGCCGTCCGTTTATAACGAGCGAGCAAGCAAACAAGTAGACCCACACCACCTACACGAGTCGGCAAGGCAGCCACCTGTTACACCACTCTTATACAAAAGTGATGCCAATTTTGTGCATTCATAAACTTACCCACTGTTTGGCAATAATTATTTTTTAATTATTATTTTACAACTACAATACAAATTTATTTGATATAATTTAAATATATTTTGTATAGGGAAGTTCGGGTAATGTGGACCCTTCTGTTTGAGTGGACCCTGTTAATATTTTCTTTAATTCGTGCTGCCCTCGAACAGAAAATATTTTAACTTCTTCCCCTCTTTAACCTTTACGGGTTCAAGGCCAGTTTCTTTTATTATTTGTGCGAAGAAGGGTTTATTTTGTGATATTTATGAAAATGACAATTTTAAAAGTTTTTCAAGCTAAGAATCAATTCTTAATTTCTGCTATTGAATATTACAAATATTGAAAAAAAAAAAAACTCCTAAATATATTATGTTATGTAGATGCTGTGCCGTAGCGTAGTGGTTAAGGCACTGAGCTACAAGCCGGAGGGTCGAGGGTTCAAGTCCCGTTGGGGTCAGGATTTTTAAACTTATCCAAACCCTCTGGCGGCACTATGGCCCTGGGGTCGACTCAGCCTCTAACGGAAATGAGTACCAGACGCTTGTTATGGGGGTAAAGGCGGCCGTCACGCAGGGCTGACAACCCGGCTGACATAAAGTGCCGATTGTCTAGAAAAAGTGGGAGCCCTAACCTCCTACTACCCCAAGGGCCTCCGGGCCTGTTGTGGGATCACTTTACTATGTAGATGCTGTTTTAATATACATACTGACGGGTTTGGTTTGATATGTGACATGGTGGCTGTATAAAATAATTAAACATAACAAAGGAATTCCGTTAATGTGGATCCTCTGGGTCCACTTTACACGAATACGTATATTTTATTAATGAGGATGCTATCTGTAAAAACCACTCACTTAATTAATTTTATTTAATATCCTTGTAATTTTATTAAACCCAAAGACCGTCGCTTTCTGCAGTTGAATGTTGTGTGAATGTTATAATCAACAATAATTTTTTAAAACATTAAATAAATACCAACGGCTTTTTAATTATGATCAGTCATAAATATTTTCAGATTAATTCGTGCCTGTCTGTATAAATTAATACAGTAAATAAAACTTAAAAATATACTAAAAGCTAAGGTGGGCTCTGGGGTCCACTATATCCGAATATGGAGGTTAGAGTGGACCTTTGTTGTAATGTAAAAATAGTTTATAAATGATGAAGATGTTTCCATATTTGAATAAAATAACAATGCTATTTCATAGTTACAACACTAATGATAATAATCACTGTAATTAAACACAATTTAAATTCCTTATTAAAAGAAGAAAAACAACAAATTCAAAACAGCGGTCCAAATACCCGAATTTCCTCTATATGGTGAACAGGGTACATAATTTTTTCCTATAAGATAATTTAAAAATTGTCTTTAACTTACAAAACTGAAACAAAAGTATTACTACAGCATCACACAAGATACGGCGATGTTTAAAAAACAAATGAAAAATGCTTGGATATTTTCATTTGTCATCCCCTGCAACTTTATCATACTTATTTATTGCCCAAATAGGATCACAATATTATAGGAATGCCACCCTAATGGAGAAAAAAAATGAAACACATCAAACTGTATATTATAACCAACATTATAGGTTATTATTTATTTTTTTAGTAAACAACTCAGCAAAATCATTATTTAAAACACAATTATTGAACACACAATTATCAACGGAAACAGATATAAATAAAAAACTAAATAAGTTTAATTATATAACAGGAACACAAAAAAAACTTTGAAAAATAAAGCCAGGAAAGATTTTATAATGAAATTATACAAGACAATGGCAGTTCCTATTATTCCTTACATGGACAGTGATAACACAACAATCTGCCAGAATACAAGCTGCTGAAATGAAATTCCTCAGACCAATAGCGTGATATCAAAGAACAGACAAAAAAAAAAAAGAAATAAGACAGCAACTAAAAGTAGCAGAATTAAATACAACAATAGAGTAATACAGAACAAACTGGAAAGAACACTTAGCAAGGATGACTTAGAACAGAATACCAAAAGCAGCATACAACCATTCACCAAGAGGAAGAAAACATTTGGGAAGACCAAAGAAAAGATGGAAACAGCAGCAATTTGGAGCCGGAACATGCTAAGCAATAAACCTAAACCGCGACGAAGAAGAAGAAGAAGAAGATTATACGAAGAGTGATTTTTAAATTAAATAATATTGCAAAATATTACAACCTAGAAATTTCTTCAAAAAAACTAAAGTAATGGTTCAGTGTTGCAAAGAAATGAAAAAAAACAAAGAAAAAACAAAAAACAAAAATAGTACTAAATGACAAAACGCTAGGACAAGTAAAATATTTAAATTATCTAGGTGAATCTTTAGGCTGTAATAGAAAAAAAAGACATAAATAATAATTTACAAATATTTCAATATTTATGTAAAAGTAAAAAAAAGGTAAAGTGATCTCTCAGGAGGCCCTTGGGGCAGTAGGAGGTAAGGCTCCCACTTTTTATAACATGTCAGCTCTGCGTGAAGGCCGCCTTTCCCCAGAACAAGCGTCTGGTACTCATTTCCGTTAGAGGCTGAGTCGACCAGGGCCATAGTGCCGCCAGAAAAGCTGGGTTAGATTTAGAAATCCTGACCCCACCGGGGACTCGAACCCTTTACCTTCCGGCTTGTAGCGCAGTGCCTTAACCACTACACTACGGCGCATACCCTCAATATTTATGTGGCACCCTTAAAAAGAACACTGGGAAAAGAAAGTAATAATAAAAGAAACACATTCAAAATTTTGTAAAGAATTGGCTATACCTGCAATATTGTGTCTCAGAAATATGGGCTTTGAAATGAACAGACCATTAAAAGAATTAGAAGCAGCAGAAATGAAATATTTACGATTTGTGGCAGGATATAGGCCTACTTTAATAAAAAATAGACGAAGTGAAGATATCCGTATAAAGAAACTACAAATATTCAATTTGACAGATTAGAAGAGTATAGGAGAGAAAATGGTTATGAACGTGTCTGCCAGAATGGATACCAACAGATTGCCTAGGAAAAGTCTGAACTATCAACCAAGAGGAGGATAACCCTTAAATTGGCAAAAACACAAATTTCTTCTCTTAGTTATTTGAATGTGGCGGACCGCAGTGAAAACGGAATCTTGTATAATTGTTATTATTAGGTTTGTTGTATAATTATACACACATTTAAGTGGTTTCATTTTGTTCGTTTTCTTCTGATTTATTTGTAATATTAAATTTACTGAAACCAACTGATGTATCCAAAAGGATACATTATGAATTTAAGGGATAAAGAGATCGAGGGACGCCCATGAAAGAGATGGACAAAGCAGCTATGATACTTGGAGCCGGATCGAATTAATAAGGTTTAATCCTCGTAGAAGAAGAAGAAGAAGAAGAAGAAGAAGGAAGAGAAGAAGAAGAAGAATTCTTATTATAGATACTTCAAGATCGAAGGCCACATCTCGTCTGAATTTTTAGTTGTATCCAATAGGCTGTGCTTTTCTATTGTTGAATAGTCATGTATTTTTAATATCTTCTTCTTGTATTTTATAAGCCCATGCTTCCCTTAACATAGATTTAGGCGCTCTTCCCCTACAGGGAAGAAATTGAACCATACTAATTTAGTTACACTTGTTTTCGTATAGATGTCATTTGAATGGTCCGTGGTCAGCGTTCCACCTCATACTGACATCTAGGAAACCAAGGTAGTACTAAGACGGGAAAATTCGGTAAATTTTGCTTAGAGGACTTTTCATTCAGGCTTAAGGATCTTTTACGAGCCTGAAAATCTTCAGACTCGGGACCCACGGTTTATAGTCCCTCTCGGAGGACTTGCTCCTTGGATTTTAATTTCATTATATCATTGGAGCAAACAGCATTAATTATCTGCGATGCATGATATCGTACCTGCAAAATTTGGATATGGAGAAGATATTAGGGAAATTTCAACAGATATGTGGTTCAATAAGAAGATATTTGAGAAATAAGACCACAAGGGAAACTCAATTGAAATTTTACAAAACAGTAGCCGTTCCAACGTTAACATACGGGTCTGAGACTTGGCCTTTAACGATCTCTGATAAACATAAAATTGAGAGAATAGAAATGAGATTTCTGAATCCGTTGCAGGTGTATCTTTAAGAGATCAAAAGAGAAGTAAAGATATCAGAGATGAACGTGACCTAGTTTTGAGGTTCTTCGACCAGCCGGAAGAGGGAGCTGATATCGACATCCAGGGTTCACAACATAAAAGTCATCAGTCTAGCAAAGCTGACGATGATATAGAAAAATATTATCGAAACATGTTCGAGAACAAATCAACATTAAATTGAGGTAAGATATTTCTAGACTCAAAAAAAAAACTTGATTTGAATTTTTGTTTGAGGAGAAATGTCATCTGTGACAACACGTATAATAATATCTACATAAAGTATTGAAGGACTACAGGAGGTCTTTCCCCTGCAGTCACATTATTTTGCAATAAAAGCATTCAACACTGCCACTGTGGGCAGTCCCTTTAGTCGAAACTAAACTGTGCAGTACTCCTACTTTAAAATACTTGTGTTTTAGTTTTCTAATAATTCTATGTCACGAATAGACCTTAGGAGGTATTGTAAATACAAACTAAAGTATCCGTAAGTTTTTATAGAAATGCAGGGGACTTGACAGAGGTCATTGTCCATAATTATGAGCAAACAAATGATGTAACAATAAATTAAAACAATGAAACATTATAGCAAAACAGGAAGTTTGGCCCTTGCTTCCCAGTGTCTGTCCTTTATTGTAAATACAAATTAAAGTATCCGTAAGTTTTTGTACAAATGCAGGGGACTTGACAGATGTCATTGTCCATAATTATGAGTAAACAAATGATGTAACAATAAATTAAAACAATGAAACATTATAGCAAAACAGGAAGTTTGGCCCTTGCTTCCCAGTATCTATCCTTTGTTGTAGATACAAATTAAAGTACCCGTAAGTTTTTGTACAAATGCAGGGGACTTGACAGATGTCAATATCCATAATTATGAGTAAACAAATAATGTAACAATAAATTAAAACAATAAAACATTATAGCAAAACAGAAAGTTTGGCTCTTGCTTCCCAGTGTCTGTCCTTTATTGTAAATACAAATTAAAGTACCCGTAAGTTTTTGTACAAATGCAGGGGACTTGACAGATGTCAATATCCATAATTATGAGTAAACAAATAATGTAACAATAAATTAAAACAATAAAACATTGTAGCAAAACAGAAAGTTTGGCTCTTGCTTCCCAGTATCTATCCTTTGTTGTAGATACAAATTAAAGTATCCGTAAGTTTTTGTACAAATGCAGGGGACTTGACAGATGTCATTGTCCATAATTATGAGTAAACAAATAATGTAACAATAAATTAAAACAATAAAACATTGTAGCAAAACAGAAAGTTTGGCTCTTGCTTCCCAGTATCTATCCTTTGTTGTAGATACAAATTAAAGTATCCGTAACTTTTATACAAACAGCAGGGGGACTGTACAGAGGTCATTGTCCATAATTATGAGTAAACAATAATATAACAATAAATTAAAACAATAAAACATTATAGCAAAACAGAAAGTTTGGCTCTTGCTTCCCAGTATCTATCCTTTGTTGTAGATACAAATTAAAGTATCCGTAAGTTTTTGTACAAATGCAGGGGACTTGATAGATCTCATTGTCCATTATTATGAGTAAACAAGTAATGTAACAATAAATTAAAACAATAAATCGTTATAGCAAAACAGAAAGTTTGTCCCTTGCTTCCCAGTGTCTATCTTTTGTTGTAAATGCAAATTAAAGTATCCGTAACTTTTATACAAATGCAGGGGACTGTACAGAGGTCATTGTCCATAATTATGAGTAAACAAATAATATAACAATAAATTAAAACAATAAAACATTATAGCAAAACAGAGAGTTTGTCCCTTGCTTCCCAGTATTTATCCTTTATTGTAAATACAAATTAAAGTATCCGTAACTTTTATACAAATGCAGAGGACTTGACAGATGTCATTGTCCATAATTATGAGTAAACAAACAATGTAACAATAAATGAAACAATAAAACATTATAACAAAACAGAAAGTTTGGCTCTTGCTTCCCAGTATCTATCCTTTGTTGTAGATACAAATTAAAGTATCCGTAACTTTTATACAAATGCAGGGGACTGTACAGAGGTCATTGTCCATAATTATGAGTAAACAAATAATATAACAATAAATTAAAACAATAAAACATTATAGCAAAACAGAAAGTTTGGCTCTTGCTTCCCAGTATCTATCCTTTGTTGTAGATACAAATTAAAGTATCCGTAACTTTTATACAAATGCAGGGGACTGTACAGAGGTCATTGTCCATAATTATGAGTAAAACAAATATAAACAATAAATTAAAACAATAAAACATTATAGCAAAAACAGAAAGTTTGGCTCTTGCTTCCCAGTATCTATCCTTTGTTGTAGATACAAATTAAAGTATCCGTAAGTTTTTGTACAAATGCAGGGGACTTGATAGATCTCATTGTCCATAATTATGAGTAAACAAATAATGTAACACAATAAATTAAAACAATAAATCGTTATAGCAAAACAGAAAGTTTGTCCCTTGCTTCCCAGTGTCTATCTTTTGTTGTAAATGCAAATTAAAGTATCCGTAACTTTTATACAAATGCAGGGGACTGTACAGAGGTCATTGTCCATAATTATGAGTAAACAAATAATATAACAATAAATTAAAACAATAAAACATTATAGCAAAACAGAAAGTTTGTCCCTTGCTTCCCAGTATTTATCCTTTATTGTAAATACAAATTAAAGTATCCGTAACTTTTATACAAATGCAGAGGACTTGACAGATGTCATTGTCCATAATTATGAGTAAACAAACAATGTAACAATAAATGAATACAATAAAACATTATAACAAAACAGAAAGTTTGGCTCTTGCTTCCCAGTATCTATCCTTTGTTGTAGATACAAATTAAAGTATCCGTAACTTTTATACAAATGCAGGGGACTGTACAGAGGTCATTGTCCATAATTATGAGTAAACAAATTATATAACAATAAATTAAAACAATAAAACATTATAGCAAAACAGAAAGTTTGGCTCTTGCTTCCCAGTATCTATCCTTTGTTGTAGATACAAATTAAAGTATCCGTAAGTTTTTGTACAAATGCAGGGGACTTGATAGATCTCATTGTCCATAATTATGAGTAAACAAATAATGTAACAATAAATTAAAAACAATAAATCGTTATAGCCAAAACAGAAAGTTTGTCCCTTGCTTCCCAGTATTTATCCTTTATTGTAAATACAAATTAAAGTATCCGTAACTTTTATACAAATGCAGAGGACTTGACAGATGTCATTGTCCATAATTATGAGTAAACAAACAATGTAACAATAAATGAATATAATAAAACATTATAACAAAACAGAAAGTTTGGCTCTTGCTTCCCAGTATCTATCCTTTGTTGTAGATACAAATTAAAGTATCCGTAAGTTTTTGTACAAATGCAGGGACTTGATAGATCTCATTGTCCATAATTATGAGTAAACAAATAATGTAACAATAAATTAAAACAATAAATCGTTATAGCAAAACAGAAAGTTTGTCCCTTGCTTCCCAGTATTTATCCTTTATTGTAAATACAAATTAAAGTATCCGTAACTTTTATACAAATGCAGAGGACTTGACAGATGTCATTGTCCATAATTATGAGTAAACAAACAATGTAACAATAAATGAATATAATAAAACATTATAACAAAACAGAAAGTTTGGCTCTTGCTTCCCAGTATCTATCCTTTGTTGTAGATACAAATTAAAGTATCCGTAACTTTTATACAAATGCAGGGGACTGTACAGAGGTCATTGTCCATAATTATGAGTAAACAAATAATATAACAATAAATTAAAACAATAAAACATTATAGCAAAACAGAAAGTTTGGCTCTTGCTTCCCAGTATCTATCCTTTGTTGTAGATACAAATTAAAGTATCCGTAAGTTTTTGTACAAATGCAGGGACTTGATAGATCTCATTGTCCATAATTATGAGTAAACAAATAATGTAACAATAAATTAAAACAATAAATCGTTATAGCAAAACAGAAAGTTTGTCCCTTGCTTCCCAGTGTCTATCTTTTGTTGTAAATGCAAATTAAAGTATCCGTAACTTTTATACAAATGCAGTGGACTGTACAGAGGTCATTGTCCATAATTATGAGTAAACAAATAATATAACAATAAATTAAAACAATAAAACATTATAGCAAAACAGAAAGTTTGTCCCTTGCTTCCCAGTATTTATCCTTTATTGTAAATACAAATTAAAGTATCCGTAACTTTTATACAAATGCAGAGGACTTGACAAAGGTCATTGTCCATAATTATGAGTAAACAAACAATGTAACAATAAATCAATCCAATAAAATATTATAACAAAACAGAAAGTTTGGCTCTTGCTTCCCAGTATCTATCCTTCAGCGTAACAGAGTGAAGTGCCTGATACTGTATAGCAGGTGGTTTCTGTCCATGTGGAGCACAGTGGGCAATGAGGACTTACGTAAATTCCAATCCGATGAAGATGAGCTGCAAAATATCATATTCTGTGTTTTGTCGAAAATATGCTATATCCGTAACTTTATTTTTTAAATATTTTCTATCTTATTGACATTATATTTAGTTTTTATTAACCTTTAATTTCTTCTTCTTCCTCTACGCATGAAAGATGGCAGCTTGTTGCGTGTTCATTCACTTTCAGGTCCGGGGGTATGGTGACGTCCTTCCATCGTAGTTGTGGTACTCAGTGAATGTTTCTGTGAGTAATTGAAGATTTTACATCTTGGAAGTGAGTTACTAGCCCTTCTTCTTCGACGGGTATCTCTTTTAGTCTGGACCTTCTTCCATGACCTGCCAGGCGCGGGAGGCTGAAGAAGAAGAAGAAGAAGAAGAAGAAGAAGAAGAAGAAGAAGAAGATTAACCTGTAATATAAAAGTTGTAACTCAGATGATAAAACACGTTTTCATGTCGATTAACACGAAAGATGAGGGAATCCGGTTGAGAATAATGGTGCATTATGTGTGGAGAAAGGAGAGACATCTCTGTCAGTTGATGAGACGTGAACATCCGCCACTGCGTCACAAGTCGAGAGCTCTTCAAGTCGTTACAGACAACAAACAACGAACAGCGCAAAAGGCACGACGTAATTTGTGGCATTTCTACAACCAAACTCGCAGCAAGAAGTACAGGCGCAGTTAACATTTTGTCTCTTATTGTTTTAGTGTTGAAAAAATAAAACAATAATTACATAAGATAGTACAAATGAAATGACAAATGAGTGAAATTTTGAGGAAGTGGCTGAATTCAAATACCTGGGAACAATGATCACAAATAGGAATGAGATGCACAAAGAAATTAAACATAGGCTCAATTCTGGAAATGCGTGCTATTTTGTACACTTAGCGACAAAAAGAATGGGCCGACTCTTGATCTCGAATATAAGTTCTAACGCGCTATTCACACGAGTAAACTAATTGCACAGCAGAGCTACAATACGTTCCCCTTCTTTCTTTGAAGAGCATTCTTTTCTAAACACAGGAAGGCAGCGAAAGCCTAGCGCAGTGCATAGTGGCTTAATTTGTATGGAAGGGGTCACAGGTTCGATTCCCCGTAAGGTTAATTTTTTTTAATTGCTGAAATGGTTTTTATTTTATTCTGTATGTCCATTCTTAAAGAAAAAAACGTACTAACTATTTGGAAGTTTTACTATTTTTATTATTAATATTATTTATTTAATTATTTATAAACAGGTTTACAGTGCAATAAAACATCTTCCTATGCCTAAAGCTTTTTAAATTTTTATCTTCTTTCTCCATTCTTCTCTATCTTCTCATTCCAGTTCTTCCAGAACTAGCTCCCCCACACCTCTTCTTACACCATCCATTAATTTTAATCTAGGCCGACCTCTCTTTCCTTTTCCAGGTGGAATCCATTCCAAAGCTTGTCTGGGTAATCTTTTCTCTGGCATCCTACGTAGGCTATATGACCATACCATTCTAGTTGTCTGTATCTCACAAAGTCTAATATTGAATTTTGGACTTTCATTTGTTGTGTGATGATGGTATTTCTTATTTTTTCCCAATTTAGAATGTCTTGTTGAGCGTCTGAAACAATCCATTTCAGTAGACATAAGCTTTAAACTCAAATTTTTATTAAACTGCTAAGTTTCTGCACCATATGTTAGCGTGCTTCGAATTATGGATTTATAAATGTATAATTTGGTATCTATTCTTATGTTCTTATCCCAGAAAATTCCGTTTAACATTGATATTACCGATCTCCCTTTTTGAATTCTACATATATTATATGTAATTTTCTTGGGTATATTTTGAGTTAATTTTGATCCCAATGTAATTACTTTCTTCACATCATTTGATACATCAATATTGTTATTATTATTATTATTGTATTATTATTATTATTATAGATTATGGATATATAATAATATAATAATAAATAATAATATAATAATAATAATAATAATAATAATAATAATAATAATAATAATAATAATAATAATAATATTATTATTATTATTATTTTTTTTGTCAATCATTATGGGCAATTATTCTGTGGACTTTGACACATTAAACTAAATATTTAAATTGAAGGGTGATAAACTTTTTCTCTCAGTAGTACGTAATAATAAATAAATAAATAAATAAATAAATAAATAAATAAACAAATAAATAAATAAATAAATAAATAAATAAATAAATAAATAAATAAATAAATAAATAATAAATAAATAAATAAATAATAAATAAATAACAATAAATAAATAAATACACTCATAAATAAGAAGCTATATTATATTTCATTACATTAAATTTATAGCATTATTATTAAAACATGGTACTGCACACACAATTAAATTTATTACCGGTAGCTAAATAGTGTTACAGAATATACGAAGGCAAGAATATTACTTAAGAATGTGTAAATTGGACGTTGGCTTAGATTACGTGGCAAGAATTAAATGTTACAGGATGTATTTTGCGAAAATATAAATGAATAAAAAAATTGTCGGAGGATTCGAACCCTGGCTCTCACATACATTTCACCTTGTTGTAAGTAGTTTAACGATCTACGCTCCCAGAACGTCGGATGCTACTTGCCTTGTTTACTTATACACTATGAACGAGAGTTGAACTTTATTTAAAATGTCGCAATTTGAGTAATATTGTATTTGTCGAATATCTAGAAACATGTCTCCTTCACTGTTCTTTAACTATTTAAGAGCATTAAAACCAAATACAGCGTATTAAAAACATTTAACAATGCGTTACCTCGTGAACCACAGCTATGGCTTTTCGAGCATGCGCAGTGGCCATAACAGGAATTTTGCTTTTTGAGGCGGCTCATTTTTTTGTCGCAGTGTACGTATTACAGAGACTCTTGACGTCCCAACTCCTTTCAAAAAAACGTTAAACTGAAAATATATAAAACCGTTATTCTACCAGTTGTATTACATGGATACGAAACATGGACTCTTACTTTAAGGGAGGAAAGGAGATTACGAGTATTTGAGAATAAAGTTCTTAGGAAAATTTTTGGACCAAAGAGAGATGAACAGACAGGTGAAAGGAGAAGACTACATAACAGTGAACTATATGGTCTTTATAGGAAGCCAGATATAATAAGAACAGTTAAGTCTATTATCAAACAGTATTTTATGTTTACAAGAATTGAGTGAGAATTTGCCTTCCGGCGAATTAGAAACTAATTCGTAAAACACTTTCAATCCTTTTAACGTAACGTAACGTAACGTACGTAACTAACTAACTAACTACTAACTACTAACTAATTCACTTGCACTAATCGAACCCGTATGGTTCATGGCCGCGTGGACATAAACTCTCCATGCATCCCTATCCCGAGCTAATGTTTTCCAATCATTCCCTGTATAATCTATTTCCCTCAAATCATGGTTAATGTTATTCTCCTACCTCATTCTTGGTCTACCAACTGGACGTTTTCCCTCTGGTTTTCCTACAAGAAGCTTCCAAGCACGTATTTCATTTCCCATACGTGCCACATGCCTTGCCCTCTGCAGTCTACGAGACTTAAATGTTCTCATTATATCTGGCATGCTATAAAGACCATGTAGTTCACTGTTATGGAGTTTTCTCCATTCACCTGTCTGTTCATCTCTCTCTGGTCCAAAAATTTTCCTAAGAACTTTATTATCAAATACTCGTAATCTCCTT
Organism: Diploptera punctata; assembly: GCA_030220185.1. Taxonomy (NCBI): domain Eukaryota; kingdom Metazoa; phylum Arthropoda; class Insecta; order Blattodea; family Blaberidae; genus Diploptera; species Diploptera punctata. Next base: position 45,429 of record JASPKZ010001758.1, read on the forward strand.
TCCTTCTTTAAAGTAAGATACCATGTTTCGCATCCATATAATATAACTGGTAGAATAACAGTTTCATATATTTTCAGTTTAACTCAGTGGAGACGTTTTTTGAAAAGAAGGTTGGGACGTCAAGAGTTCCTGTAATGCATCCATCCACCAATAGTAATTCTGCCCGAAGGCAGTCCTTCACTGCATTCATAGCACTTTCATGCTATGCTTGCAGCTTTACTAGGCAATTGTAGGTGTAGGTAGCTTCCCGTTGCTTTCCACACCGGCGAAGGATGATGATAGATGATAAGGATGATGATGATGGCCGATATGATTTCTGGGACCGTTTGGGCCGTAAAGTTTTTATGACATTTGTCTTACAGGTTGAGGAAAAACCCCGATAAAAACCTCACCCAGAAAAACTGCCCCGACCGGGGATCGAACCAGGGCCCGCTGCGTGACAAGGCAGCACGCTACCTTGAGACCAGAGCGGTGGACCTGTAATACATAATATCAAGCATTTCTAGAATTGAGCCTATGTTTAATTTCTTTGTGCATCTCATTCCTATTTGTAATTATTGTTCCTAGGTATTTGATTTCAGCCACTTCCTCAAAATTTCCCTCATTTGTCATTAGCTGCCCATTTCCATTATATAATGTATTTCTATGTGTTTTATTTTATTGATATTTTCTATATATAGGCGCTATATATATATATGTATGCATTTTAATATAGCCTTTGAAGACGAGGCCTGTGCATTTACAAGTGGAATTTCCAGATTGAATTCTCTGTTTTTCTATTAATAATTTTTATGAAAAATACTCATCACAACAAGATCATCCTTTCAGGAAACCATTCTGCTCTTCACAAGAAGTTTTTCATAGTAATTATCAATATGTATTATCTGGGTGGTATTTTTAATATGGTCTTTGGAGCATGATGCCTGGGGAGGGATGTTAGTTACACACATGGCTACAACTACATTATCATAAAGAGAACACTCCGCGGTGCAATCAGGGCTGTCGGTGTGTCGCCCTCTCTGCAGGGAACCCTCAGCACGCGCAGATATTCCATTAAACAGCAGGGAGCAAGAGTAGAGTATGAATAAAAAACATGGGATTATGTGCGGGCGGGTAACAAACAAACAACACATTGTGTATACTTACATATCATCGCTGCAGCACGCGGCACAACCAGCAATTAACAAGCACATACGGATAAAGGATGTCTAACAATAAATATAAATAAATATATTCTGATGGATGTATGACAAAATATTTAACAATCCTTCTTTTTTGTCTTTAACCCTTAAATTCGCAATATATCCTATATTAGGATGCATCAATTGTTTTAATTTATTATTTTTTTATTTCAGGATTGTTTCTGTTATTTACTCAGATCCTCAACCAAAAAATAATTTTTTTCTTCCACACTTCACGGTCTTGCGTGTCTGCTTCTGTCATATTTCTCTTCTTCGTGTTGTCTTTGGTCTACCACGTTTCCCTTTTCTAGGAGGTATCCATTTCAATACTTCTTTGTTTGTTTCTGTGTCCCTTCTTCTCATTATATGCCAATACCATTTATTTAATGCAGGACACTTGAAATACAGATCATTCACCCAAATGGCAGACCTTATTAACACATTTATAATAACTATACACAATAGAAACAATAACATAATAAACAATATAAAAATATAAATATAATAGGTTTGCAGTGAAATCATTTTCCCTCTTGCCTCCCAGTAGCGTTGATGGAGTGTAGCAGTTGTTAGTACAGAACAGTGGAGTAGGTGAGCAGAATCCATATTGGCACCAGTCCTGCACAGCATACAGAGAGAATTGTTCAATATTCCCAGACGATGAAGGTGGGTAGCGAGATAGTCATGTCCTGTTGCAATCCGAAATTTTACGACAGCTTCTTTTCGGGGCCAATCTGGTACTTCAGAAACAATTTTTATTTCTCCCATCTTGGCTTTCTTTGGGATTTATTAACAATGCCAGTCCGTATTCAGATTTTATCTTGGCATTGGGTTAGTCAGTGACAGGATATATGGTAAGGAATTTCTTTCATGGGTGATGCTTGTAGAATTTGAGTGCCTCGTTTTGCAAGAAGATCTACTGAACGATTCCTTTTCCTTGCGATCCCACACGACGATGGTAATCCATTGTAGTGTGCAACTCTCTTTTGGAAGCAAATAAGCTGTTCATCGCATTTCCTGCACTATACAACTGCTTTGCTAAAAGCCGCTGTTAGCTAGATGTGTCCATACCATCTTAGTTGGATTTCTTCAATCTCTTGTACAATCAATATCCTTGCCTACCATTCATTATTTCTCTTAATGGATTTTATTTTATATTTGATCTATGTTTGATATTCTAAATAGATCTTCTTGAAAAGTCCATTTCTGTGACTAAGAATTTATTTCTGAGTTTTTGCTTCAACGTCCTGTTTTTTTCCGCGACCATATAATAAAAGTACTTCTTCACAATGTGTGTTATGGTTTTAATAATTTAATCCTTTTTATTGTTATGCTTACGCCATAAAATAAATTTTAATTTGCCAATAACTTTTTTTGTTTCTGTTATTCTTTTTATCGACGTCTAAATCAGATGTGACCATCTTGTTAAATTATTGATCCCCAAATACTTAAAATATTCATCATGCAGCATCATCATCAGCTGAGCATCGGATTAGGTCTTTGCCTGTTTCCGAGCTCACAATCCGTTCAGCTCAGCGCTTTCTTGGTCTTCCCACCTATCTTCGCTTCGTCCTACAGAATTTATAGCCTTACATCAGTGTCATCTTTGGTATCCGATCCTGTGTCATTCATTGGAGATGTTGTATCCAATTGTTCCTGTTGTTCTTCTATTTGATTGAAGAAGGGGTGGCTACTTTTAGTTCCTCACTAATATTCTCATTTCTAATATGTTTCTTCTATTGTGCAACCTTTCACAACCCGTGGGTATCTCATTTCCGCTGCCTGAATTTTACGTTTTTCTTTTTCCTTCAGGACCCAGACCTCACTTCCATACATCGCCACTGGTAGTGTCATCATTGAGTAAAATCATAGCTGCGCATCTTTTCTTACTTTGTTCTTCAGTTTTCGTCTGATTGTTCCAGAAATATGTTGAAATTTATGTATTTTCTTATTTACTCTTGTTCTTTTTTTATACGTTATATCGCAGCCCAAATCTGAGACGTGTTGAAAACTGCTTCAACACTTTATATTTTTATTACTACTTTTTTGTACTTATTGCGGTGGTCCTTTCCATGGAAAGCCATTACATTTAGTTTTTGATTTTGAAATTGATGATGTTATATTTCTTACATAATATTATTTAATTGATAGGCTGCTTTTGTAGCCTGACCTCTCTGTCAAAAATTAAAACTATATCATATGCAAAACGTAATTCATTCAATGTTTTATTTCGTGCAATTTTGAATCCCTTATGGACCAATTGTTCCATTCATCAAGAATGTCGTCTAAATATATATTTAAAAGGTTGGGGAAAGGCTACACCCCTCTTTTAAACCACCGCTAGTCCTAATTTCTTCTGTTAATTTTCCATTTATTTCTATTACTATTTTTGTATCTTCATATAAACTTTGAATAATTTTTATTAGATGTATCGGGTTTCTTTTTTTTTTTTTGCATTATATTCCATAATAAAGGGCGGTTCACTTTGTCGAAGCCTTTTTCTAGGTCTATAAAGACCATGTGGGTTTTTATATTAAATTCTCTATGTTTTTCTATAATCTGCTTCATTGTAAAAACATTGAAAAATATTCTACTGTTAAAATATCTAATAATTTTAATAAAACAGAAGAAAGCCAACAATAAGGAAATTAATAGTTGCCCCAAAAAGAGATCTAACCCACAATAGTATATTATGATGCGAGGTTTGGAAGTGGTTTTTACAGAAGCGAGGAAAATCACTATCGCTCAGTTTTTAATTTCAGAGATTCTGTAAAACCACTTCACAAACGGGTGTGCTTTGCGTGCAGCACAATGAAACCTGAAGAGACACAACAATAAAGTTTTTATAAGACTATTTAAAACTCGTGTCCCAAATGGGAGTCAATGACCAATCGCGTTTCAATTTAATTTTGATTTACAACCAATCACAGTCGTGTTTCACCTTGGAATTTGTCAAATAAGTTTATCGTATTAAAGAAAGCTCCTCCTTTTTAACATCTATGAAAAGCCAGATCATATTTCGCAGTGACTACTGACTCTATAAGAAATACGGCTACCAGATTGTATATATATATATATATATATATATATATTGCACGAATGCAAACAGATACTGTTTGCGGGATATAATAGAAAACCATTAGTAGTAGGCCTAATTGATTATACCCATAATAAAATGAAACCACTGTTTGCACTTTTCTTAAACGTATTTATTTTCCCAGGAATTTACGTTCCAGAGAAAATATAATTATACATCATAGGATATCAGGAATTAATTTAATAACCTATAATGTTGGTTATATACAGTTTATATGTGTTTCATTTTTTTCTCCACTAGGTTGCATTTTTACAATATTGCGATCCTTTGGCAATAAATAATACGATGTGTGGTTGCAGTGATGAACAAATGAAGCATAACAAAAAATTTTCATTTGTTTTCAAATATCGCCGTTTACATTAAATAGGACCTATATACATATTTTAAAATAATATTTAAATAATGATTTGTGAGTAAACAGCTTAATTTTATTCGTTAAATAAGCCTAACAAATGCCACTCTTGATTTCCAAATTCTCTAGATAAATTCACTCCTCACTTCGTGAGTCGTGAATTTATCGATAATGTTGGGAAATCACTTCGTGGCATTACTTATATAATAACTGTATCGGTAGTGAGCTGAGTCTTGGAATATTAACTGGAAATAGATAGAAGTTGTGCCGGTTCGCTCAGGTAGAATAGGATCACCGGGGAATGTTTTAAATTATACACTTATTATTTTTAGTTTATTGGAATACATTTGACTATACAATTGCATGTGTACAGTGTTTTATACTTCACTCGGGTGTGGAGTGTGATGATATTACTTCCGCCCACGTGTTTTAATATCACCTTCGCGAACGGTTACTGAAGAACTTGACTATTGTAGAACGTAGGAGCGTGAGAGCGTTTTCACACGCGTCCTCGCCTTATAAGGGTGATGACTCTCTCCCATAAGTCGCCATCCCCTCTCCGAGTGTATATGTTATTCATTATAGCTTAGAAGGGTAGGCACCATTCGTTTAGGTTTCTATGTTGGTAATAGACTCGTGTGCACGTTTGTGCGCCTTCCAGTCATTACTATTAATGGTGCGTTTTAGTACTCACGAGTCTATTCTTCTTGCCACAAAGTAAGATTCAATCCTTCGTAGGGAAAAATGCTGCACAAAAATGGATCTGATAAGAAATATAGATATAGGCCTAAGATATTAATTGAATATATACAATTTAAATGAGAAAATAGATGAATATAAAGACAATTGGAGAACCCACCTGGATCGTCTGAATAACGAAAGAATCCCAGCACTAGCTTATAAAGAGTAAAATGGCAAAGTATAAAAACTTATTTCAAACAATTCTAACATATGCAGCTGAAACTTGGACATATACAAAGAACGACTTGAGGAGAATCCAAGCTACAGGAATGTAATTCTTATGTGGGGTGGTACATAAAACAAGGAGAGATAGAATGACAAAATCAAGGAGATATTATGTGTAGAAAAATTAACAACAGACGTGGAAAAAAGTAGACTAAAATGGTTTGGACATTTAAAAGAATGGAAAAGGAAAGACTACCACAAAGACTGTTAAATCCCACGATTGAAAGGAAAACGACCACGAGAAAAATGGATTGACCAAGTGAAGAAAAGCCTACAAATGAGCAGATACGACTGGGAAAAAGTAAAAATAAGCAAAGCATGGGAAGTTAGAGATGGTTGGAGGCGTATTTGGAATCGACCTTCCAAAAGGAGGACATGGTAAGAGGATTATGATGATGATGATGATGATGATGAATAGCGTATAACTATCAACGTTAAGGAAGAAGGGGTGTGTCAGATTTCTCTTACTTAGGAAGTGTGGATTTGCAGAGTATAAGAGTGACATTGATTCAAAATTACAAAAATATAATAAAATGAATGGGGTAATACGAAGACATTTTGGCAAACAGATGAGGACAGAGACAAAACTAAGATTACATAACATCACATCAAAAGCTGCTCTAAAATACGGAAGTGAAATTTGGATTTTAATAAAAGAAACTCTCATAAACTTCAAGTAAGCCAAATGCGCTTCTTACGATCATTGTTAGGAGTTAATAGATTGGATCACCAAAGGAAAACACTATTATCAGAGGAAACTTGGAGTAACAAGTTTAAATGAAGATATACAAAGATACCAACAAGAATGGAAAAATCATCTGAGGAGAATGGCAAGAAATAGACTTACAAAATTGGAATTCCAATATACCCCTTACCGTACAGGCCACATGGCCTAAAACGAATTTGTTCATGATGATGATGATGGGTGTGGGACGCCCGAGGTAGAGATGGTTCTAACAATGTGAACACGAAACAGGCAAGATTGCCTAATCTCTGCAAGGGAGATGATGTATTTTACGGACTATAAAACGCACTTTTTTCTTCGAAAAATTGCCTCCAAAATTCAGGTGCGTCTTATACTCAAAATCAATATAAAAATGTCCAGTGTTTTATTTAAAATTCCCGCCAGTCTTAAAAAATGGCCATATATTCGATGTCGCGGGAAACCTATCTCTATCTGGCAACATTGGATTCAACTGGCAGTAGCAGTGCACCGATGCGACGAACATGAGTTGTGGGGATTTACAAACTTGCTAACACTGTCTCCCTCCCGCCCCGCCATCACAAACCCAAAACAATGTCTAACCTATGATGCGTCATTGCAGTCTACAGTGCCAGTGAACTTGAACAAACGGATAGTGGAGGAAACCCAACATGAATTCACGTCGAAGGGAGCTTTAAAACGAGATACAACCTAACAAGTGTGTCAGTGGATAAAACAGTCGTGGTCTAGAGTGATAGAAAACATTATTGTTAAATCTTTGAAGAAGTGCGGCGTAAGTAACGCTCTCGATGGCAGTGAAGACCATCTTATATATGAAGAGGGACGATGACGACGATGAAGAAAATGAAGAAGGAAGGTTCAGATGACGATTTCCAGGGATTTTAAAGATCAGAACGGTTTTATAAACTAAGTTTTTTTTTTTTTTTTTTAGTCTGAGTTTGTAATCTAATATATATTTTTTTTCAAATGCCCCAGGTTTGTCTTTCGACATTCCTGGTCTTCTCTCCTGACATGGCGTACTTGTAACCCACTTCTGAGGTTGGGGCGCCTGGAAGGCGGGATTACGTTGCCCCGATGATATGATGATAATGGTGCGCCAGGAGAGTCCCTAATCCTAAGCTTAACCTAAGATGAATATGAATGATGATGATGATTGCGATGGCCATATGATTTCGGGGACCATTTGGGCCTTAAAGTTTTCCTGACATTTGTCTTACATGTGAGGAAAAACCCCGATAAAAAATCTCACCCAGAAAAACTGTCCCGACCGGGGATCGAACCCGGGCCCGCTGCGTGACAAGGCAGCTCGCTACCCGGAGACCACAGCGGTGGACATTGTAATCTAATAATAAAAACTGTAAAAATGTAATTAAAAAATGCTTAAAATTAAGGTGCGTCTTATATTCCGCAGCATCTTATGGTCCGTAAAATACGGTACTAAAATATTAATTTGGATTCGGTTGTTTATTGATTTATGCAAATATATTTAAAAGTTGTATGATTTATTTATATGAGTTTTCTGGGGTCAAATTGGTGTGTAGGGGGGTAAAGGTATTTCGTTGATCGCTTAATCCATGCTGTGTTGTTGTTAGTTGCAACGGGTTTTGTTTTGAACTCCCCCTTTCGTAATCACGAGAAGTCTGCAATCACGTCCATTGTTGACCCTAGGCAGAAGAGATTATGCGGGCAAACGTCAAGTACTCGTTTGCTATCGTATGTTAAATCATAGATGAGGATATTTAATATGGTTTCCACAAGATGCCTCGATTATAAAAAAGCGTATTATTTTTATGAAATATTACCCCATAATTTACCAATAGTTTTATTTTCAAGTATTTTAAAAAAGAGTTCTTATTACGATTATCTTCTGTGTATCTTGAAGCCCATGTTTCCCTTAACAGAGATTTAAGCGCTCTCCCTCTACCAGGAAGAATTTGAACAATACTAATTAAGTTTACACTTATTTGCGTATAGATGGTCATTTGAGTGGTCCGTGGTCAACGTTCCGCTCATACTGAGATCTAGGACACCAAGGTAGTATTAGGACTAGAAAATTCGGTAAATTTTTTTTTCTTTATGATGGCCTTTTCATTCAGGCTGTAAGGATCTTTTACGATGTCTCGAAAATCTTCAGACTCGGGACCGACGGCTTTAAGTCCCTCCCGGAGGACTTGCTCCTTGGATTTTTCCATCCTAAAAAAATCCATCGACCCCGGCCGGGTTTGAACCCGCGACCCTCGGGACCAGTGGCAAGGAGCGCAACCACTAGTCCACCGCGGCCTACTATTAGGATTATACAGGGTATAACAGGACCTCACCGACAAAATGATAGGGTGATAGGCCATGCAGAGAGAATCATTTTTTGTGAAGGAACATATAGTCGCAAACACGTCGTTTATGAGTTATGCGCAGATGAAGGTGTTCACCAGTAAGGGTCGGAATTGAATACAAACAATTGTACACATATCATTCTATTGACTATTTAACTCATGCCCCAAATGGGAGTCAATGACCAATCACATTTCAATGATTTTTTAATTACAACCAATCTCAGTCGAGTTTCGCCTAAAATTTACCAACTAAAGTTTAGGATAATAAAGAAAGCATCTCCTTCTTAACACTCTGAATAGGTCATACCATTATTTTTGCAGTGACTGACCCTGTAATAAATACGGCTACCAGATTGTATATATAGTGCATGGATATCAGCAGAAAGCGCATGCGATAGATAATATAAAACCATTTGCAACAATTGATTATACCAAAAAAAAAAACAAACACTGTTTGCACTTTCTTAAACGAATTATTTTCCAGGAAATGACGTTGCAGAAAAACTTAATTGACATATTTACATCATAGGACATGAAATTAATTAATACCTATAACGTTGGTTATAAATTTCTCCACTATGTTGCATTCTTACAATATTGCGATCCTTTGGCAATAAATAATATGATCTGGTTGCAGTGATGAACAAAGGAAGGAAATGAAACATACCAATCGTTTCTCATTTGTTTTCAAACATCGCCGTTTACATTAATATATAAATATTTAAAAGTGACTATAGTTAAATAATAATCTGTGAGTAAACAGCTTAATTTTATTCGTTAAATAGTCCTAACAAATGCCACTCTTTATTTCCAAATTCTCTAGATAAATTCACTCCTCACTTCGTGATAATTTGGAAATCACTCGTGGCATTACTTATGCAGGATTCTTTTTGAAGTCGTCAAAACACTTCTTGTTTGAACACTTATTATAAAAACATGTCTTTTCCAATAAAATGATACATGTACAATTGTTTTGTATTCAATTTCAACCCTTACGGGTGAACACCTACATCTCCGCATAACTAATAAAGACGTGTTTGCGACTATATGTTCCTTCACAAAAAGTGATTTCTCTCTGCATGACCTATCATCCTTATCATTTTGTCGGTGAGGTCCTGTTACACTCTGTATATTTATTTTACCATCATCCATCGCAATTATTTATTCAAGATATCAAAATATTCTTTCTTAATTCTGTCACTCATTATCGCAATCTGACAGGAATAATCTTTACTTATATTTATTCGTTGACACACACACACGCGCGCGCGCACATATATTTTTTTTAGCGATTGTGTGTTTTGTCGTATTTACAGCAATGGTGACCATGATTGAAAGTTCAACCTCCTACATTTTGGGGTTGCCAACCTAAATAACTATACTATAATAAAGTAACTATACTGCAATGTTACATATTACAAACCACGTGTGGGAAGTAAAACCACTGCCCTCTATGCATACTAAATATAATGTATATACGAAAATATATCCAAAAGGTAGTGTTAATATACTTTACACGGAGTAAATCAGTGCATTTTAAATGAACAGAACTTTATTTGAAACAATATAAAACAATAAACACGTACTTGCCGCCATTTTATGACTGATTGGAGTTACGGCCTCCTGTAGTTTCAACTAATAATCATTTCCCACGCTGTTCAATTTAGTCAGTTGTTTATACAATTACAATTCCATGGCGCGACAGGCCTAGCAGGCCCTTAGCCTACCAGCCGGCTGCTGGCCTCACATCCACATGTGTCAATCATAGAAGTAGACGATCATCTAGCCAGTGTAGGGGTGACATGAGGTCAGCATGTCGAGTCCCCCAGCCGTTATACCTGGTTTTATTAACCTGGAACTGCTACTTACTGGGTCGACTCAGCCTATTAAAAAATAATACCGTACAATGTTGTGGGAGTAAAGACCTCTATCACACAAGGCTGAAATCTCTTGCTGATTGTCTAGAAAGATGGGAGCCTTAACCTCCCAATATCCCTAAGGCCTGTAGTGGGATCATTTTGTAATAGAATCATGACTATACCGAAGTATTTAACTGTCCCATTCCTTCAAATTTTTATCTATTTTAAAGTTAACGTTAAATGTAAATTTATAGGCCTATTAGATTAAATTTTAATGTATTTAATATTAGATATTTTAAGGAATGTAGGCCTATATGTAGGCAAAATCTTACATATTTTACATAATGTCATTAGGCCTACATAAATATGTACAAATTTTCCATGTTAATCTAATATATAAAAAAATGAATGTTTGTTTGTTTGTTTGTTCGTACTTTATTCGCGGCCATACCTTTCATCCGATTGCGATGGGGCTTTTTGCAAAATGTTCAGTAGATTCTCGGGATGAACATAGGCTATAAGAGAGTTGTGATACTCAACTCCTACACTCTTAAAAATCGCCCTTTGTAGTGGAAAATGTGAAAAAAGTAGCTCTTTGGACGCTTAAATGGCTTACACTGCCCAAACCATAACAAATACACAACATTAATGTATACAGCATTAAATATCTCAAAAAGCTCCACAAAAAAAGTCCGCGACAGCACATGTTTATCTCTTTCGGATAACTCACAATAACCGTTTTTGTCTTTCATTGATGCCAAGAAGATCGAGACAAGTACGTAGATTCCCGTGCGAGCATAGAGCAGCACACTGGCGGGCACAATAACGAATTTTATCTTTTAACTCATTTATGCCAAGAAGATCGAGATAAGTAGATTCCCGGGCAACACCGGGTAATCAGCACGGGGAATCTTAAAATAATTACGATATTCATTTATAATTATTTTTCATATTTCTTATTCAACTAATCATAAGAAGTAGGCCTACATTAATTTTTGTCTTTCAGCTCATTTATGCCAAGAAGATCCGGATGAGTAGATTCCCGGATAACGCCAGGTAAACAGCACGGGTTATCTAATAATAATTACGATATAATTTTTTCCTAAGACTTATTTAACTAAACAGAAAACACATTAATTTTTGTATTTTAGCTCATTTATGTCAAGAAGATAGGGATAAGTATACCCAAGCCGCCATGCCTACGGCTCTGAACTTTAGGTTATACGAGGGGTAAAGGGAGAATTCGCCCTCTACTGCCAATTATGATATGTTTGTTTTGGGAGTATGTGTCTGCCACAACCAATCACTGCTTTTGACGCAGCTATAGCGCGCTAGTAAGATTTGAAATTGCCGAGATGTTGTCAGCTGTATGTCTGCTAACCGCATACATAAAGCGGCCACTCCCACTGAATATCCATATCGGCAACACTGTCGTAAAAACGTCAATGCCGGAGAATCAGTTGCTGCAGTATAGATTCCCGGGCAACGTCGGGTAATCAGCACGGGTATCTTCTTCTTCTTCACTTCCTGGTTTAGGCAAGAGTTGCCTGTTCCGTCTTCACTAATAGATCTAAGACTATCTCTTCCGAGGACGTCCAACATCTCTTCTTCCTCTTGGAAAATAATGGAAGATTTTATTTGGTAATCTACTTTCTTCCATTCTTTCTACATGTTCTTTCCACTGTTTCTAAAAAATATAAATCTATAATTATTTTTCCTTTTACTTATTCAACTAAATATAAAAGCACATTACTTTTCATTTATTTAGGCGTAGCGGCGCACCTCGGGTATTAGCTAGTATTACATAAAAAATCACAGCCTTAATGATGAGTTGCAGAAGCTTTAGAAATTATTTGTACAGAATAGACTATACTTGTAGCAAATTGGATCTAACTCCCTTTTTTTTGAAGAAATGAAATACATTGATCGATGACAAAGTCGACAGAAATATTATGCATTGAACACAAAACGTAGCTCCAGGTAGAGGCGACCATGTTTTCTTTGAATACAGGGAGCGACAAAATGACGACATGGGGTGGTCTTCAGATACAAACAATATAGAGCCATAATCAAACCAAAACATTCAATTCGACTCACACTGACAACAATGACAATAGCATCCAGTATTGAGACGTTTGAAAACAGGGGGCCGTGTTCGCAAATACATGAATAATTCAATATAACCTAACAAACACATTGTCCATACCTACAGGCGTCAAAATAAAAGTTTTATATCATTCCCGGTAGATAGAGTACTTAACATTTCAATGAAGCGTGACATAATCCATTTTATATATAAAATGTCACTTCTACGTGACGCACTTTAATAATGCATGGGAATGGTGTTTCCCCGTTTGTTTCTCGAAAGGTTGTCTACTACGGAAATCATTATCATGAGAAATGCCACGAGTGATTTCAAAATTATCGATAAATTCACGACTCACGAAGTGAGGAGTGAATTTATCTAGAGAATTTGGAAATCAAGAGTGGCATTTGTTAGGACTATTTAACGAATAAAATTAAGCTGTTTACTCACAAATCATTATTTAACTATCCATCCATCCATAGTAATTCTGCCCGAAGGCAGGTCCTTCACTGTAATCATAGCATTTTCATGCTATGCTTGCAGCTTTACTAGGGAATTGTAGGTGTGGTAGCTTCCCGTTGCTTTCCATACCGGTGAAGGATGATGCTGCTGATGATGATGATGATAAGGATGATAATGGCCATATGATTTTGGGGACCGTTTGGGCCTGAAGTTTTCCTGACATTTGTCTTACAGGTGAGGAAAAACTCTGATAAAAACCTCACCCAGAAAAACTGCCCCGACCGGGGATCGAACACGGGCCCGTTGCGTGACAAGGCAGCACGCTACCTCGAGACCACAGCGGTGGACTATTTAACTATACTCATTTTAAACTATATGTATGTTTAATGTAAACGGCAATGTTTGAAAACAAATGAGAAACGATTGTTATGCTTCATTTGTTCATCACTGCAACCAGATTATATTATATTATTGTCAATCGCAATATTGTAAGAATGCACCCTAATGGAGAAATTTATAATTAACATTATAGGTTATTAATTAATTTCTGATGTCCTATGATGTAAATATGCCAATTATATTTTTCTGAAACGTAAATTCCTGGGGAATAATAGGTTTAAGAAAGTACAAACAGTGATTTTTTTTGTGGTATAAATAATTGCTACAAATGTTTTTATATTATATCCCGCAAGCACTATGTGTTTACATTCGTGCACTATATATAATCTGGTACCTCATGCAGTCACTGCAAAATAATGCTATGACCTATTCAGAATGTTAAAAAGGAGGAGCTTGATTTTAAAGTGATAAAAATTAAATTGATAAAATCGAGGCGAAAAAGACTATGATTGGTTGTAAATAAAAAATCATTGAAATGTGATTGGTCATTAACTCCCATTTGGTGGGGCATGAGTTAAATGGTTATATCTCATAAGTATTGCCACGAGTGATTTCCAAACCATCGATAAATTCACGAGTCACTTCGTGACTGGCGAATTTATCTTCAGGATTTGGAAATCAAGAGTAGCATTGTTAGGACTATTTAACGAATAAAATTAAGCTGTTTATTTAAAAATCATCATTTAAATATACGTAGTTCTTTTAAAATTATTTATATATTTAATGTCAACCACGATGTTTGAAAACAAAACAGAAATGTATGGTTATGTTGATCAAATTATTTATTGCCAAATAGGATCGCAATATTGTAAGAATGCATCCTCCAACTCCAAGCGTGACAGGCTAGAAGGCCCTTGGCCTACCAGCCGGCTGCTGGCATGTGTTAATCACAGAGGCAGACGATCGTCGAACCAGCATGTGGACAGCATGTCGGTTCCCCAGTCGTTATAGCTGGTCTTATCAACCAGGACTCGCTACTTATTCTAGCTACCCCAAATGACTCAGGATGCCGGGTGGGCACCGGTCCCATACTTGCCCGAAATTCCATGAGGAAATTTCTTCCCCATGGGGACTCGAACCAGCGCAAATCCCGTAGGTCTGCGCCAAGGCTTTTTTGCCTTAACTACTCGGCTACAGCGCGGGACAAGAACGCACCGTAGTGGAGAAAAACGAAGCACATCAAACTGTATATTATAACCAACTTTATAGGTTATTGTAAAAAACATGTATTTTTTAGTAAAATGATACGTGTACAATTGTTTGTATCCAATTCCAACCCTTACGGGTGAACACCTTCATCTGCGCATAACTCATAAACGACGTAACGGGCTTCCAATATAAACCCGGACCGGCCTCACGGGGTTTCACCCGCCAGGCAGCGCTCTCTCCTCGTCCGCATTTCACTCTGCCAGCCGCTCGTTCTTGAACTAGTCAGTTTACTATCGTTCGACAAGATGAGACGTCAGCTGACATTAGAGCAGCGCATTTATGTGTGTAAATGTTATTATAAATACGAATCAGCTCGTCGCGTTCGCGAGGAAGTTATTCGGAACTTCCCTGGACAATTACCTCCTTCCAGATCGACAATCCACGATCTTGTGACTAAATTTGAGACCACTGGTTCAGTACAAAATAAGAAACACACGCGAAGGCGTACGGTTCTCACCGAAGAAAAATTAGACGAAATTGGCGAAAATTTGGAACGTTCACCACAAAAATCATTACCGAAATTAGCACAACAAGTTGGGATTTCAGTATCTTCTGCCACATTATTTTGCCTGAAAGACAAAGTGTACAAAGCAAATCCGCCACACATTGGAAGAACTGAAGAACAACATAAGAAATGAAATCAGAAACTTGACAGTGCCCGAACTACAGCGTGTCAATCTAAATGTGTTTACTCGGTTATAATGCCTGTTTAACTGCGGGAGGACAACATTTCCAGCATTTTTCTATAAGGTAAGAAACAGTTCAAGGACGGGTAGCAGGCAGGGTGAATTGCGGGAGGAAAAGACAGCACTGCGTGCCGGGTGAAACTCCGTAAGGCCGGTCCGGTTTTATATTGGAAGCCCGGTATTTGCGACTATATGTTCCTTCACAAAAAATGTTCCTCTCTGCATGGCCTATCATTCCTATCAATTTGTTGGTGAGGTCCTGTTTACACACCTGTATAGGCCTAGTTCAATAGTGGGAAGTACTGTCACATATGGAGATGAAGTTAGGAAATTCAACAAAAACTTAGAATAATAATTATAATAAGAACTAATCGTTATCTCAGTCAAAAAAATAATTTATTAAGTCGACGTTTCAATCTCCTTTGTGAGATCGTTTTCAAGACATGGTTGTTTATAATACATAGCCCATCACAAGACAATTTTTGTTTTGTTTTTACAAATTTAAATGAACAAATTTAAAATTCCAATTTATGATTATAAATATTTTAACAAGGAATCATATGTTTCACATCATACACTTAAATCTTATTGTTTATTCAATATTTTATTTTGTTCTTTTTTATATAGGCCATTTCTGCTATTAATCTTTTTTGGTAATTATTTTCTTTGTGTAAAATTTTTATGTCTTCCCATTTAATTTTTTGATTTTGATTAGTACAAAAACTTACGTCGATGGAAATGGATTTCTTGAGGAGAGTAGCAAGATGTTCAAAATTAGAAAAAAAAAACTGTCATACCAGAAAAAATTAATATTAGATAGAGTTTCGATTCACTCTGTACAGGATGCTCTAAAATTCCCCTTACAAACTTCTACGACTTGTAGAGGAGACTGAGTTGATAATATCTAGAATCGGAAACCATGTCCGGAAACTTACCGTTTCCGTGCTACAGCCGTTTGAAAACATGTTTTTAACGCGATCAGTTTTACAAGTAATTTATTATGAGGCGTGACTCAGTACATCACTTGTTTTACAATTCAACTCATTAATAACCAAAGAAACGAAATTGAATCTGAGTTGTAGCTTGCGTTAATGATCGCGGATACACCCTCCACAATCAATTTTTACAGTTTTAAAAATTTCGAAAAAATATTTGACATTTTTTGAAAAAAGACACCAATTCTTGGAATACTCGATAGGGGAATTATCGATTTACATGAATCGCGAAGCTATTACTTGTTGAGACAGGTGACGTATGTTCAGGCAATGCTTGTTTTCAAACGGCTGTAGAACGGGAACGGTAAGTTTCCGGACCTGGTTCCCAATTGTAAATATCAACTCAGTCCCCTCTACACGTCCTGGAAGTTTTGTAAGGGGAATTTTAGAGCACTCTGTATATTAAACAATACATTTAATAGGAGAACCGATGGGGCACGCCATAGCGTAGTGGTTAAGGCACTGAGCTACAAGCTGGAGGGTCGAGGGTTCAAGTCCCGTTGGGGTCAGGATTTTTAAACTGACCCAATCCTCTGGCGGCACTATGGCCCTGGGGTCGACTCAGCCTCTAACGGAAATGAGTACCAGAAGCTTGTTCTGGGGTAAAGGCGGCCGTCATGCAGGGCTGACAACCCGGCTGACATAAAGTGTCGATTGTCTAGAAAAAGTGGGAGCCTTAACCTCCTCACTACCCCAAGGGCCTCCGGACCTGTTGTG
Organism: Diploptera punctata; assembly: GCA_030220185.1. Classification (NCBI taxonomy): domain Eukaryota; kingdom Metazoa; phylum Arthropoda; class Insecta; order Blattodea; family Blaberidae; genus Diploptera; species Diploptera punctata. Next base: position 62,492 of record JASPKZ010001758.1, read on the forward strand.
GGATCACTTTACTTTTTTTTTAGGAGAAACCGATATGACTGGCCCATGTGAGAGAAATGTGTTTGTAATAAATCTTTACGAGAAAAACATATTATGGCTATTTCCTGAAAACTCCATCCTTTCAAACTCTGGTAACATGGATTGAAGCGCCTTCTTGTAGAATTCTCCATTATAGACGTCAGTAGCTCGAGCATCTCCTGAGGTAATTATATCATCTATGTTCAAACCATTATCACATAGTACAATTGGAAGTACACAACAGGCGGCATGCACTCCATATATAGCATGATTATCGCATTCTTGCTTCAGCTCTTCCATAGTCATTACTTTACGCGAGTATTTTAGAATTTTCAATGTGTCGCAGAGCGTGGTGTGATATTCCTGTAACAAAAAACATGCATTACAATTTACAATCTACGACTGAGAATGCTACTGCCATCTACATATAATAATAGTATAATAATAATAATAATAATAATAATAATAATAATAATAATAATAATAATAATAATATAATAATAATAATAGTATAATAATAATATAATAATAATAGTATAATAATAATAATAATAATAATTTTATTATTCCGGCTTTTACAATGAATATACATTTTTCCGGTACCCATGTTCACAGTTAACTACACATTTGTTTCAACACATTTTTCCATTCTTGTCTGTTCATCCATATATCTTCTTCTATTTCCCATTCCCTCTTAGTTTCATTGATTCCCTGAATCCACGTAATATTTGGTCTACCCTTCTTTTTCCTTCCCTGTGGTACCCAATCCATGATTGTCTTAGGTAGTCTTCCTTCTTCCATCCTTCTAATGTGTCCGTACCAATTTAATTGTTTCTTCTTTATAAAATCTAATATTGAATATTGTACCTGCATTTTTTCTTTTGTATATGAATTTCTGATTTTATCCTTCCTGGATATTCTTGCAGCACGTCTCCAGTAGTCCATTTCAGTGGCGAGTAATTTTTTTTCATTTGTGCATTTAAAGCCCACGCATCAACTCCATAGGTAATAATGCTTCTGATTATTGTATTAAAATAGCTTTTTTTTTTGTTTCTTTGAAGATATGTTTGTCCCATACTATTCCATTTAGGGCAGGTATAGCATACTTTCCTATATTGATTCTGTTTCTTATCTCTGTTTCTTGTTTTCCATCTTTAGTAATTTTAATTCCCAAATACTTATATTCTTCAGTGTATTTAATTGTCCCTAAATTTTCTTCTAGTATTACATCTTGAGGAAGATCCCCTATTGTCATATATCTAGATTTATCCATATTGATCTTTAAACCCCATAAACTATATTCTTGCAATAATAATAATAATAATAATAATAATAATAATAATAATAATAATAATAATAATAATAATAATAATAATAATAATAATAATAATAATAATAATAATAATAAATAAAACAGCAGCAGCTTTATTTTACTTGGCAGAGTTAAGGCCTTAAGGCCTTGTCTACCACTCAATCAGGTTAAAAAATACAAAAATTATTCTTATATTTAAATTACAATAAACATGGTACGTCGTCATCATCATCATCATCATCATCATAGTATGATACATTCACGAATTTAGGCCATTTGTTGACCTATTTCGACCTCAAGAGAAACACCATCCAAAAGTCTTTTGAGTGGACGTCCTGGTCTTCCTCCTCCTGCAGGTTGATAGCTTAACACTTGTTTGGGTATCCTGTGATCTTCCATTTGATGAACAATTTGCTTCCATCTTGACTTGTAATCAGAAATTTTGTTTTCTAAAGTTTCCATGTGTAATTCTTCTAACGTGTACATTTTTTGTGATCTAGTAGTGTGTCTACAATATAATTATTGGTACGTACACAATATAATTATTATTTTCAAAATATTTTGATTCAATCTATATTTAACGATTGAAATATAATGTGTACAAGATAGGAAGGTCAAATTAAGAAAGCTATTAATGACATAGAATAAATGTAGTTGTCGAGAAAAATTAATCATTTAACAAGATGTATTTGTATAAGTGTGACTTAAAAGTGCCAAGTGTGCGGCAACCCCTGATATCTGGAGGAAGGAAATTCCAGGAGCGGGCCAGAGTCTACTGTGAAAGAAGTAGAATAAGAGGAAGTGCTATGAAGAGGAATTGTTAGTAGACTGTTATCTTGTGACCTAGTGTCAATATTGTGGTAAGAAGTAACTTCTCAAATCCGGACGCCAGGTAACTAGGAGTGTAGGAATCAGAAGCTTGAAAATAAGTGAAAGACAGTGCAATTTACGTCTGTCAGTAAGACGGAGCCAAGAGAGGACCAGAACATGGAATTACCTTCCGTCCTATGTCAGAGACTGTCAGTCAGACTATAGCATCGTTCAAAAACAAACTAAATAGGGTAATTATTTAACAACAAAGTAACTGATAATATTTTTTAAACAATTAATAAATTTAATTATTATGAAAATAATATTAAGATTAACACATACTTTCATTTGTTTGTTTTAAATATTGTATAATCGTAAAATGCACAATTAAACAGTGAGAAGTAGTCACATATGGAGCTGCAATTTGGAAATTCAACAAAAACTTAGAACAGAAACTTATGTCGATGGAAATGGATTTCGTGAGGAAGGCAGCAAGATGTTTAAAATTAAAAAAAAAAACTTTCATACGAGAAACAATGAATATTAGATATTCAGTAGTAGATTATTCAGGGTCATCGAAAAAGGTTGCAGCAATTTCAAACATTTATAGCTCAGGAATTACTTGAGATATTAAAACGAGTATTTTTTGTTAAATTCACCAACTCAAAAAGTTTTTTTTATTACCTTAGAATGTTTCTATGTGCGCTCAGTTGGTTGATCAGCAAATATCCAGCCGATAGTCGATTTCGGCCCAACAACGCTGGATCATGGCAGGCATGATTGTTGCAACAGCATCGGTGATCCTTTGCCTTAAATGTTGCAGATCTCTGATCGGTTCACTGTACACAATATTTTTTACGTATCCCCATAAAAAAAGATCTAGGGGTGTCAAGTCGGGCTTCTACGAGGCCATTGAATAGGACCGGACCTCCAATCCACCGATCAGGAATCTTGCATGCAGAGCATCTCGAACTTTTTGGGAAAAGTGTGCGGCGCGCCATCTTGTTGAAAGAATAACAATACGTTATTTTCTTTTTCAATTTGATCTACTTGCAGGAAAACATACTGTTCTAGCACGTCTAGGTAAACACTAACATAAATTCAAACAAAGTTTATTTTACAACCAATTCTCATTTATAAATAATATACCCTAAGTAATCCATACGATCCAAAATTTCATCATCTTCTGATATTGGAAGGGGGAGGAAGATCAATTAAAGCGTTATTGGCAATTTTCTCCTGTGATAGTCTGTTCAATAAAAAAGAAAGCGCTAATGACCTGATCGTGCATCAAAAGCATTGAGGTAAAAAACATTGTGTACAGTGAACCGATCAAATGATCACCTGTGCTGTTGCAACAATCACGCCTGCCATGATCCAGTACTGTTGGGCCGAAATCGACTCTAGGCTAGATTTTTGCAGAGCAACCAAAGGAACGTACATAGAACATTCTAAGGTAAGAAAAAAACTTTGGGTTGGTGAATTTAACAAAAAAACTCGTTTTAATATATCAAATAGTTCCTGAGCTATGATTTTTTAAAAATTGCTGCAACTTTTTTCGACGACTCTGTATAAAATACAAGCAATTAAATTGATTTGGGCATGTACGATGGATGCAAGAAGAAATGTTACCCAGAAAATCATTGGAATGGTGTCCACCTGGAAGAAGAACTAAAGGATAACCTCGAAACTCGCGGATGCAAGAAATAAGAACTGGGATGAGAACAAGAGGATTGGAAGAAATGGAATGGATGGATAGAGACGAGGGGAGATAGTTGTTGTCAGTTATCCCATAAAAGATAAACATATGCTGCCCCGGACTTTATTGTAAATTCATTTTTAGATATTCAATTATGTTTACATTAATTTGGTGTATATGTTATGGTTTAGGCAGCAAAAGCCATTTAAGCCTCCAAAAGTTCTGAAAACACGTTTTTAACTACGAAGGGCGATTTTAAGGGTAAAGGAGTGAGTATTACAACTCTCTTATAGCATTCCCGAAAAACTCCTGAACATTTTGCAAAAAAGCCGCATCAGAATAGGATGAACGGTATGCGCAACGCATAAAGGAAAAAAACAGACAGACATGCATTCATTTTTATATTATATAGATTAAATAACATATGAAATGTGTTAATTAACGTAGAAAGGTGTACTGTACCTTCATAAGTCGGTGGATATTCTCTCGAACATCTGGAGCCAGACTGGTGTTGAAGAAATAAACAAGATCTATCGCTGGTGAAGTGTATTGTGAGAATTGAAAATCAACAAATCTGAGACTGTCTACTGTTCCACTTGGATCTGAGTAACGGAACAAAATATTGTTGACCCACAAGTCTCCATGCGTTAAGACATTAAAAGCATTTTCATCTCTCTTAGTGCATTCTTCAAGGCGGTCCACAAATTCATCAGCTAGTGTATGCAACTTGCGGCTGTATTTTTCTCCATACCCAGTCCATGACTCTACTGCCTTAGCTACAGATTTTATGGAACCTGTACATAAATAATTTATACTATTAATTAGACGGGAAACCACCAGGTTATTGAAGAGTAAAAAGAGGGAATACTTGAGAGAGATCTTGAAATGAATGAAATAATAATAAGCACATGTGAAATGAAGATCTTAAGAACTATTCAGGGGAAAACAGTATTTGATAAGATACACAACACAGAAATTAGGGACAAATGTCATATTCAAGACATAACAAAATTTATTATAGATAGACGAAAATATTTTCATATAGAAAGAATGGAAGACAAACGACTTGCAAAAGAGCTAAAGAAGACAGCCAATGAACGGGAGAAGAACAAGGTGAAGAACAGCCAAGAGATGCATAGACAGGACATGCACATCTAATACGTCTTCCTCCGAGGAATGATTTGGGAAATAAACAGGGTGAAAATCCTACAAATTATGAATAAAAATAAGAAGAAATGAATGAAACAATAGGAACATTAGAGATTATATCAGGGAATTAGGATAGAGGAGAAAGTGTTTCAGGCTAGAACAAACATAATTAGGAATGAAAATGGAGATATAGTTGCAAATTCCAGGAGTATATTAGATAGGTGGAAAAGAATGTACATACAGAACAAGATATTCGAGAGAATCATTTACAGACAGCAGAAATGCTAGTAACAGAAACAAGTGCATTAGGGGTTGAAATGGCGATAGAAAAATTGAAGATGTATGAAGAATCTGGTTCATTTGGGATCCCAGCAGAATTGATAAAATCAGGGGGAGAAAAATTGATGGGCAAGATACGTCGATTATTTTGTATGATTTGGGGGAAAAAAAGTTCTTCCAAATGAATGGAAAGAATCGATTATCGTACCAATCTATAAGAAAGGAGACAAAATTGATTGCAACAACTAAAGAGGTATCTCATTACTTTTAACTTCGTACAAAATCCTAACAAATATATTGGTAAGCAGACTTCCTCCCTATATTGATAACATTCTAAGAGATCGTCAATGTGGATTTAGAAGAAAAAGGTCAACAACAGATCAGATTTTTAGTATAATACAGATTTATAAAAAAGAAGAAATGGGAATATAATGACACTGTACATCAACTATATGTAGACTTCAAAAGGCATACGATTCAATTAAGAGGAAGAAGTTTTGTAGTATTCTGCTAGAGTTTGGAATTCCTAAAAAGTTAGTTAGATTTATACGAATGTGTCTAAATGGCACAAAGAGTACGGTGCGTGCAGGAAAACAGTTTTCGGATAATTTTGAAATTTACAATGGGGTAGAGCAAGGAGATGCACTATCTCCTCTACTATTCAGTTTTGTATTAGAACATGCCATCAAATCTCTGGAGAATGAAGAAAGCTTACAACTCAATGACATTGATATACTGTTTGTTTATGCTGATGATACAGTAGGCTATTATATAACCCGTAGGTTTATGACCGCGTGGACGTACGCTCTCCACACATCCCTATACTGAGCTAATGTTTTCCAATCATCCCCTGTATAATCTACTTCCTTCAAATCACGGATAATGCAATTCTCCCACCTCATTATTGGTCTACCAACTGGGCGTTTTCCCTGTGGTTTTCCTACAAGAAGCTTTCATGCACCTCTTTCATTCCCCATTCGTGCCACATGTTCTGCCCATCGCAGTCTACAGGACTTAACTGTTCTTATTATATCTGACTTCCTATAAAGACCATGTAGTTCATTGTTACGTAGTATTCTCCATTCACCTGTCTGTTCATCTCTTTTTGGCCAAAAATGTTCCTAAGAACTTTATTCTCAAATACTTGTAATCTTATTTCCTCCCTTAAAGTAAGAGTCCAAGTTTCGCATCCATATAATACAAGTGGGAAAATAATAGTTTTATGTATTCAGTTTAGTTTTTTTAAAGGAGTTGGGACAAGAGTCTCTGTAATGCATAATAGGATGCATTTCTAGAATCGAGCCTATGTTTAAATTTATTTGTGCATCTCATTCATATTTGTGATTGTTGTTCCTAGGCATTTGAGTTCAGCCACTTCCTCAAAATTACCCTCATTTGTCATTAGCTGTCCTCCATTTCCATTATATAATGTATTTATAGTGTGACCATATATTTAGTTTTATTGATATTTACTACCAGTCCAAATTTGTCAATGTTACTCAATAGTGTGTGCGTGTTGGCCTTTAGTATCTCTTCGCTATCGCCCAATAGCACTACATCATCAGCATAAACTAACAGCTTATTAATACTATTGAGTTTTCCTAAGAACTTTATTCTCAAATACTCGTGATCTTCTTTCCTCCCTTAAAGTAAGACATTATATTTTATATCCATGTTAACCCTTAAATTCGTAATATATCTTTTTGGATACATCAGTTGGTTTAATTATTTTAATATTTTTAAAATCAGAAGAAAACGAACAAAAAGAAACCACTTAAATGTGTATCTAATTATACAATATACCTAATAATAACAGTTATATAAGATTCCGTTTTCAGTGCGGTCCGTCACATTTAAATAACAGACACAAGAAATTTGTGTTTTGTCAATTCAAGGGTTAAACTTGCTGTTGGTATTAATACTAGTAAACAAGTCAGTTGATGCTACAAACAATTGGAGTATACATCATCGTACATAACAACGAGTAGCAGAAGCTCAAGCTGCAGAAGATGGAAGATAACTTCCGAAAGCGCTCCAGTTAATTTTATATACAATATTTTAACAAAGTTGAAGACGACGGCACCTACTAACAGGTACAATTTAATTTTTTAACTTTCATCATATTGCTGTTGGTAGTTTATAATTACGTTATTTGACATATTTTAACATACCTGAAAAAAATCTCTGGATACCTTCCTTGACTCCAGGTTCAGCAAAGAAACTTTGATCGATAGAGACATTGAATCAGGGTCCAGGTCGTGCAAAACTGCTGAGGCCGCATGGAGTCTTGCTAGAACGCGCATTACCAGGAGACAATGGGTCAAGTCCAGTCCATTTTTTCGTCCAGCCATTTTAAACCCCCGAGCATTTAAATCGTCAACAACAATGGTTCCAGGACGAGAATATACGTATCTTGCAGCGAAAGGCTGGTAGACACCTAAAAAATTAGAAATGTAATTTTATTTTTACTAAGAAAAATTCAAAATACAGAATATCACAATTTTTCTAATTTTTATTGTAGTATTCAGTTGGGAAGTCGTGCATCAGAGTTAGAATTAAGCGCAAGGTGTGGGCAAGCCATTCGGGTCGTGACCTGGGGCACCGGATGCCATTATAATGACTATTTGACTTCACGCCCCAAATGTTGAGTCCATGACCATTCACGTTTCAATGAATTTTGTTGTACAACCAATGACAGTCGTGTTTTCGCCTGGCTCTTTATCGAATTCTCTTTACCATAATACAGAAAGCTCCTCCTTTTTAATATTCTGAACAGGTCAGAGCGTTATTTTGCAGTGGCTGACTCTCCAACAAACACGTTGAATATAGTAAATAATGAACAGATTCCTTCGATCTACACATTTGATAATTGTGTGTTCAATAATTGTATTTTTAAATAATGATTTAGCGAAGTTGTTTCCTAAAAAATTAATTAGTAACATGTAATGTTTTTTTTTCTTGCCCCAAACATTCATGCATCTTCCACAACTGCAAGACAGTGTCAAGCAACAAAGGGAATTTCTGGAAAATAGCTTGTAGAAATAAATTGTAGTTTTATGGTGAATTAAATGATGGAGGTAGAGTTATAACTGCGATTTTTGAGTATTTGCCACACACTGTAGAAGAATTAACTTCAGAAACTGAAATACAAGCAAGTGTTGCTTGGTATTTTATTGCCCCAATTGATGTCAAGTAGATTTGTTGGTTAAAAAATTACAAATCTATTATTTTAAACATTTTCTGGTCACTTTTTAATTTTTGTTATAAAAACCAGAGGGAAACGCCCGTTCGTTGGTAGACCAAGAATGAGATGGGAGAATAAAATTAACTATGATTTGAGGGAAGTAGATTATACAAGGAATGATTGGAAAGAATTAGCTCAGGATAGAGATGTATGGAGAGCTTATGTCCGCGCGGTCATGAACCTACGGGTTCGATAGTGCCAGTGAGTAAGTCATGACGCTAACCTTTAATGTCTAATGTAATGTTTATTTTATTATCTTATATAAGCCGCGGTGGACTAGTGGTTTTGCTCCTTGTCTCTGGTCCCGAGGGTCGCGGGTTCAAACCCGGCCGGGCTCGATGGATTTTTTAGGATGAAAAATCCAAGGAGCAAGTCTTCCGGGAGGGACTGTAAGTCGTGGGTCCCGAGTCTGAATATTTTCAGGCTCATAAAAAATCCTTAAGCCTGAATGAAAATGACTCTAAGCAAAATTTACCGATTTTTCCCGTCCTAGTACTACCTTGGTTTCCTAGATGTCAGTATGAGGCGGAACGCTGACCACGGACCACTCAAAATGACATCTATACAAAACAAGTGTAACTAAATTAGTATGGTTCAAATTCTTCCTCTAGGGGAGAGCGCATAAATCTCTGTTAAGGGAAACATGGGCTTACAAGACAATAATATAATCTGAATTATTACTTAATTTGTAATTGTTGATTGGCATTCTATTGCCCTAAGATTCAATATGCATATATGTGTATTAGCAGATAGTTGAAATTACCACTAATAATAACTTTCTGATACGAGTAGTATAAACATAATGATTGCTATTATATTACTGGAATTAAAAGCTTTTTTTCAGGTTATAAATATAATAGGCCTATATCAATAATATACAGGGTGTAAATGAATTATACTGCACAAATTTAACTGCTGCAGAGGGGAATTACACAAGTAATTTGAAATAGGGAGCCAATGGCTACGTGGGAAACTGGGCGAGTTATAGGGAATCAAAGTAATCGATATTTCTTCTCTTCTTCTTCGGCTTTCCCCCACTTATAGGTTTACCGTCTTCAGTTTCCATTTATCTCTATCAATCCAATCTCCCTCTTCCAAATTCCTATCATCCATTATAGTTCTGACGTAGGTTTTTCCATTTCCATCTTGGTTTGCCACGTTTATTTCTTCCAGGGGTGACCATTGGTATATATTTTTTGGCCATCTTTCATTTTCCATTCTTTGTACATGGCCGTACCATTTAAGCGTTTGATTTTCAATCCTCTTAACAATAGATGTGGTGACATTCATTTCTCTCCAAAGGAATTCATTTCTTACTTTAATCCTGTCTCGTTTTTTGGAGGCTTCTTCGAAAATAATCAAATTCAACTGGTTTAATTTTATTCTTTTGTAATTCCGTCAAAGACCAAGTTTCACTTCCATATGACAAAGTATTCTGTATTAAGCTCTTATAAATTTTCATTTTAGTTTCCTTTGTAATATTTTTGTTCCAATTATTCCACGCAATGTCTTAGTTGCATTTCTTGCCATTGCAATTTTAGTCTGTACATCTCTCTCACAGGTACCGGACGTATGTAGCGATATCTGTAATTTATACAGAAAATCAACAAGCAGAGCAAAGTAGGAGAGAAAATTATACTATAATAACTTCAGATCTTAGTAGTATTTCCAATTCCGAGATAGCCCCCACAACGGTTATGTAATACTGACTGTGATATCAGATTCCTTAAAATTTTCGAACTTAGAGCAGGTGATCGCACTCCACTGCAGAATCGATCGCAATGAGATCCTTAGCTCAGAGTAAAACAACGCAGACACTATGTAGTTAACGTATGGCTTAATTGTTAAAGCGATGTTTTCGAATCACGGCAGGCAACCTTTTTTATTTATTTATTTTTTTACGTGTATACAGTGATATGTCGACACTGAGATTTATTCTGTATGGGCATGCGCAAAACCTATCTCTATTCCCGTATTGGTGATGATTATATTAAAATCTGATTAGAAGTTACTTCAGTATCAGTCCAATTATATGAAAGCATCATGAACATCTTTAACACTTATGCTGAACTTGCCGATATGCAACTGAGTTATGGCGCAGCACAAGGTAATGGTACAAGAGCTGCTGTCATGCACGCGGATGAGATCCGAATTGACGCCATCCTGAAAGAAACTGTGCGCGGGCGAATAACCTCGCTACTCGCTACCATTTGTGCCGCTCTGGATCGTCTTTTGTTTCCGTTGCTTCTACTAGCGTAGATCATATTACATCCAAGGTTATTAATCACAAAGCTTCTTGCTCCGGGCCCATAGAAGGCAAGGATTGATTCATCTTTCTTTCCTAAGCGTTTTAGCATAACTTAATAATAGTTCTCAAAACAACAGAGTGACTTAAAATGAGTGTTTTCACTATAATTATTAATCAGGAAAGCTAGACAGAAAAATAAAGGGAGCTGGAATGATCTCCTAAATGAGTGAGTTTTCGTACAGGAATCTAAACAGCCTCATGCACATAAATCAGTTTGAACATTAAGTATAATAATGATATTTAATGTAAACAAGAAGTCTGAAGTAAAAACATAACCAAGATAAACATTTGATCATTCAAAGAAATATAAATAAATAAATGATAATACTTTTACAGGACAAAAAACCACATCATACCACATACCACACTCATGCTAGAGTCCAAGCCAGGGAGGGTGGCTTCTTCCCCGGTCTTCAGGACCAACTTAAACTCCGCCGCTCGCGGCTCCAGACTACTTTGTCCACTTAAAAGTCCGATCCCATTCCGGAATGGATAAATGAATGAATGATGAATGATCTCGCTGTGCATAACGTATTTGAAGGTTCCGAGGTAGAGGGGAGAAGATGCGCCGTAGAAACAGTGCACTAGGAGAGGTAAAGAGGGAGAGTGGGGGTAGATACATAGAGAAAGGATATTGGCATAGTTCATGAATCTTACAGTCCAGGGAGGATAACGACACTGCAGTAATGAGCCGAAAAACGCACTTTCGGTTCAGAACAACCTTCATGTCTGTTGATAGGAGTTTGTGGGAGCATGGGACAGAGTAAACGCCAGTGCAAGAAGCAACAACGCACGCGATACACACATACACACACACATACGCACGCATAATAATAAAATTAACATACACGCACACGAATACCCGCGAGCGCGGGCACAAATACACAGACAGACAATTCACATTCCCATTGTAACCTAACCGAACCGACCCGAAGCGAATCGAACCTAACCTAACCTTATATAACCTAACCTAACTTAACCTAACCTAACCTAACCCCAAGTGGGCCCCGAGGACCCAACCTGACCCAAAGTGAACCCAAGTCTAACCTAACCCCAAGTGGCCCCCGAGGGCCTAAACTACCCAAAGTGGACCCCGAGTGCCTAACCTGACCCAAAGTGGACTCCGAGTGCCTAACCTGACCCAAAGTGGCCCCCGAGGACCTAACCTGACCCAAAGTGGCCCGAGGGCCTAACCTGACCCAAAGTGGCCCCCTAGGGTCTAACATTCCCCAAGGTGGACCCCGAGGGTCCTTAACTGACCAAGGTGGCCCCCGTGGGCCTAAACTGCCCAAGGTGGCCCCTGAGGGCTAAACAGCCCAAAGTGGCCCCAGAGGGCTAAAACAGCCCAAAGTGGCCCCAGAGGGCCTAAACTGCCCAAAGTGGCCCCAGAGGGCCTAAACTGCCCAAAGTGGTCCAGAGGGCCTAAACTGCCCAAAAGTGGCCCCAGAGGACCTAAACAGCCCAAGGTGGCCCCCGATGGCCTAAACTGCCCAAAGTGGCCCCCGAGGGCCTAAAATGCCCAAAGTGGCCTTCCGAGAGCCTAAACTGCCCGAAGTGGCCCCCGAGGGCCTAAACTGCCCAAAGTGGCTCCCGAGGGTCTAAACTGTCCAAAGTGGCCCCCGAGGGCCTAAATTGCCCAAAGTGGCCCCCGTGGTCCTGAATTGCCCAAAGTGCCTCCCGTGGACCTAAACTGCCCAAAGTGGCTCCCGAGGGCTTAAACTGTCCAAAATGGTCACCGAGGGCCTAAACTGCCCAAAGTGGCCCCCGAGGGCCTAGACCGCCCAAAGTGGCCCCCGATGTCCTAACCAAACCCCAAGTGGTCCCTGAAGGTCCTAACCCAACTCCAAGTGGTCCCCTTGGGCCTATCCCAACCCCAAGTGGCCACAGACAGTCTAATATTCTCCCAAGTGGCCCCCCGAGGGTTTATGCTAACCCCAAGTGGCCCCCGAGGGCTCAACCTTATCCCAAGTGGCCGACGAGGGCGTGAACTTACTCAAAGTGTTCCCCGCGGTCATAACTCAACCGTAAGTGTCCCCGAGGGCCAAACCTAGCCCAAAGTGTCCTCCGCGGTCTTAACCTGACCAAAATTGACCTCTAACATCCATCCTTAACCGAGAGAACGTCCTGAAACGATTGAACCGGCATAATAAAGGAAGAAAGGAGAGAAAAAAGTACACGTACTCTGGGTAGTTTCGAATGTGATGTAACAATCTTACATTTGCGTCGATAGTAAGACTGCAATTAACCACTGAGCTAAAGGCGCATTTATGTTGCCAGTTACAATCTGCGTGTCATATTATTTCCTTTTTAATTTGTAATATTCAGTGGCGTGCCAATCTTTTTAAAAATCGAATCATAACTTGTACATTTTATTTCGCAGACAATTTGTTCATTATCTCAAATTGCTTACTGTAATACCCCTCTATACACATTTAAATTTGTGCAATAAATTCATTTACACACACTATATGGGTATGTGCTTGTTTGGGTTGAGAGTATTGCGGGACAGTGGTAGCGATGAGATTTGAAGCTGCATGCTGAAATACTCAGAAACTATATGTATTTGTTCAAAGAAATTGGTTATATTTTCTGACAAATGTGGGAATTTTGAAATATTATGTATCCACACAAAGCGACAGCATATGTTCATCTTTTACGGATAACTCACAATAACCATTTTTGTCTTTCATTGATACCAAAAAGATCGGGATAAGTAGATTCCCGGGCAAGCGTGCTCTACCTTACCGTTTATCCGATTGAAATGGGGCTTTTTTAAAAATGTTCAGAAGATTTCGGGGATGAACATAGACTATAAGAGAGTTGTAATACTCAACCCCTTCACCCCTAAAATCACCCTTTGTAGTGAAAAACGTGAAATAAAGTTCCTATTTTGACGCTTAAATGACTTACGCTGCCTAAACCATAACAAATACACCAAATTAATGTACACATAATTGAATATCTCAAAAAACTCTACAAAAAAAGTCCGCGACAGCATATGTTTATCTTCTACGGATAACTCACAATAACCATTTTTGTCTTTCATTGATGCCAAGAAGATCGGGATAAGCAGATTCCCGGGCAAGTATAACAGCGCACGGCCCGTCAAAACACATTAACATTTATTTAGGAGTAGCAGCGCACGTCGGGTATTAGCTAGTAAAAAGATAAAATGTATTTCTATGTGCGACCAGATATCTGTCACTTGTATAGGGGCCTACTAGTGATAATAAATAGTTGCCACTATTAAAGTTACAACTTAAGTATTAAGTAAATTAAACTAATCGATGTATCCTACAGGATACATTCCAATTTAATGATTAACTACAAATGCAAAAGCTACACATAGTCGTACCTGGTACTGCCTTATCCAGAATGTTGAATAACTGAACCGCTGTAGTGCTGTACATTTGTATTTCTCTGCAGAAAGCTGTAGAATCATTAACTATTTTAGCAAACTTTCCTTCTTTTAATTCTTCCTTAACAATAAGTCTAGACATTTTGCCATCTGAGGAGTGAACGGAGACTCGATACAAGTCACTGCAGTAATTCTCTCCTTTGCCAACAGCTGCTTTCACATCGTACTCTATTATTTTCAGCTTGGGCTGTTTATAGGCTTCTTGCAAAGCATTTTCTAGAAATTTTTTGTTCAGCCAGGATTCAGGAACCGATCCTGTCGAATATGCGTCTAGTACTGGAGCCATTTTGAATCTGACAATAACAAAATAAATTACCATTAGTAAACATGGCTTTAATAGGTCTAACTAAAATGTTTAAATTGATGATTTGTGCCCTATTTTTATGTTTACATACGAGTATGTTTGTTGCTTTATTGAATGAATGTCTGTCTGTCTGTCTGTCCTTTATAAACTTCTAAACCGTTCAACTGATCTTCGTGAAAATTTGTTTTTTTTAGAGCATTGTTTAATTGTTGTGAAACATATTAAATAGGACAAATAATAATAATCATATCTTTAAGCATTTATTAAACTTTTTTGAAAATTGTGGAATATATGATGAAGGATTTTTAGGGCATTGTTTATGTTTTGGTGGAACATATATTACACTATTTTATTAAATAGGACAAATATAATTAATTGTAAACATTTTTTATGTTAAAAAATATTTATTCCACATATTTTGTGAAATTTTTGGTCAATATAGTGTCAAGCCACACAACAACAAATATTTTTTGCGCGATATTGCGATCTGTCGTAATTACAGCAATGGCGACCATGATTGAAACTTCGATTTCCTAAACTTCCGGGTTGCCAACCTAAATAACTGTACTGTAATATTGCATATTACCTACCTCGTGCGGGTAGTAAAACCACTGCCTTTTATGTATACTACGTACAATGTATATACAATATATCTAAAAGAAGTGTTGATATACATTATACGAAACAAATCACTGCATTTGAAATTAACTGAACTTTATTTGAAACAATATAAAACAATAAATTCAAACTTACCGTCATTTTATTATTGATTGGTGTCACGGCCTGCTGGAATCTCAACTAAATTATTTTCGGCATTTACCATATAAACATTGGCCACACTGTTAACGTTAGTCAATGTTTATAATGAACGCAGATATTTCCAACAAAGATATTATTTTACAATTATTTATTATTTTGAAAACACCATCGTGCAAAAAATAATCTACAACGCACGTTTTTGAAGTGTTTTACAGAATCTCGGAAATTAAAAACCTCACTTCTGTAAAAACTACTTCCCAACCTCGCATTGCAATATAGAGGAACTTCGGGTAATTTGGACCCCTGTTTTGAATTTGTTTTTCTTATTTTCATTAAGGGATTTGAATTTTGTTTAATTACAGTGATTATCAATAGTGTTGTAATTATGAAATAGCATTGTTATTTTATTCAAATATGGAAACATCTTCATAATTTATAAACTTTTTTTTACATTACAACAAAGGTCCACTTTAACCTCCATAATCGAATAAAGTGGACCCTAGAGTCCACCCTAGCTTTTAGTCTATTTTTAAGTTTATTTACTTTATTAATTTATACAGACAGGCACAGATTAATCTGACTATTTAACTCATGCCCCAAATGGGAGTCAATGACCAATCACGTTTCAATGATTTCTGTTTTACAACCAATCAGAGTCGTGTTTCACCAAATATTTATCAGTGTTATGATTACCATATTAAAGAAAGCTCATCCTTACAATATTGCGTTCCTTTGGCAATAAATAGTATGATCTGGTTGCAGTGATAAACAAAAGAAGCAGTAGAAGCGTACCTATCGTTTCTCATTTGTTTTCAAACATCGCCGTTTACATTAAATATATAAATATTTTAAAATAACTATAGTTAAATAATGATTTGTGAGTAAACAGCTTAATTTTATTCGTTAAATAGTCCTAACAAATGCCACTCTTGATTTCCAAATTCTCTAGATAAATTCACTCCTCACTTCGTGAGTCGTGAATTTATCGATAATTTGGAAATCACTCGTGGCATTACTTATGAAAATATTTATGACTGATCATGAAAAAAAGCGTTGATTTTTATTTAATGTTTTGAAAAAATATTGTTGATTATAACATTCACACGTCATTCAACTGCAGAAAGCGACGGTCTCTGGGTTTAGTAGAATTACAAGGATATTAAATAACATTAATTAAGTGAATTGTTTTTACAGGTGGCATCCTCATTGATAAAATGTACGTATTCGTGTAAAGTGAACCCAGGTCCTCGTGGAGGGTCCACATTAACCGAATTCCTTTGTTATGTTTAATTATTTTATACAGCCACCATGGTCAGTGTATTAAACAGCATCTACATAATATAATATATTTAGGAGTTTTTTCAACATTTGTAATATTCAACAGCAGAAATTAAGAATTGTTTATTAGCTTGAAAAACTTTTAAAGTGGCCATTTTCATAATTATCACAAATAAACAATAATGATTGATAAAGGAGGTACAATAAGCGATGATATATTAGAAATTAATCAAGGGGTCAGACAAGGATGCCCGCTATCTCCTGCACTCTTAAATATATATATATATATATATAGACGAGATCATTGTACAATGGCAATCAAATTTAACCACAGAGTTTAAAATTTGCGGTACGATTTTAAATACCATAGTGTTTGCAGACGATCAGACCTTCCTTAGCTCTTCAGAAGACAATTTACAAATAGCAGCATATAAATTAAACGAAATAGCAAATAAATTCAATATGACAATCTCTGAAAGTAAATCGAAAGTAATGGCATTCAACGGGAAAGACCATATGAGGTGTAAAATCAGTATTAATAACAGTATAATACAACAGGTGAACAATTTTAATTATTTAGGATGCAACGTATCATACTGCCAGAAGGAAGATATTAATATTAAATTAAATAGATTTTACAGAATGTGTGGCACTATAAGACGGACACTGAAAAATAAAACTTTGAGGAGCACACAACTAAAATTTTACAAAATTATGGCAGTGCCTGTCTTATCATATGCAAGTGAAAATTGGACTCTTAACCGTTCAGACAGAAGGAAAATAGAAACTGCAGAAATGAAGTTCCTACGTTCAGTAGCGGGTGTGACAATTTTGGACAAGAAAAGAAGTGAGGATATTAGGAAGGACTTAAATATTTTCAATTTAACAAATAGAATTGACAACATGAGAAACAACTGGTATGAACATGTCAAGAGAATGCCTACAGATAGAATCCCTCAGCTGTTACTAAAGTACAAACCAATAGGACATAGAAATGTTGGACGCCCATTTACTAGATGGGAGGATTCATTAAATCCCACTTGATGTGAAAACAGGTCAAAAGACCTAATTTCATGAAGCAGAAGAAGAAGAAGATGACAAATAAACTTTTCTTCGCACAAAGAATTAAAGAAACTGCCCTTGAACCCGTCAAAGGTGATGAGGGGAAGAAGTTAAAATATTTCCTGTTCGAGTGCAGCACCAATTACAGAAGATATTAACAGAGTCCACTCAAACAGCAGGGTCCACATTATCCGAACTTCCCTATATATTTCATATCTACTGTGTGTGACTTACCTGCACAACACTGAAGTATGTAATGTAGTTACACTCTGTTGTTATATAGTTTTTCTACTATCGAGGACAACGTCATTACACGTAACAAAGAAATACAAACATTACGTAAATACTGTTATATCACATGTATATTTACGTATTATTCTTTCAAAAAATGTTTGGTCGTTTCCTTATTAAATGCATATTAGAAAATTCGCTCAACCGCTCAGTCACGCTCTCAAGCTCTAAGTCACGTGATCAGACTAAACTCAGGGATCCTACTTATTGTATTGTAGGCTCAATTCTGGAAATGCATGCTATTATACATTACAGGGACTTTTGTCCCAACTCCTTTCAAAAAACGTTAAACTGAAAATATATAAAACTGTCATTCTACCAGTTATATGGATGCGAAACATGGACACTTACTTGAAGGGAGAGAATGAGATTACGAATATTTGTTAATAAAGTTCTTAGCCTGGTGCATGGGATGCATCATTATCCCTAGATCGCAGCGGTGCTAATTTTTTGGATTAATAATATACAGTGTGATTATAAAGTCTCAGTACATTTTAAAGAAATCGCTTACATATCGTATTTCTGTTACAGCCATTCGAAAGATACAAATATGTTCAACATTGAAGAGCGGATAGGGATTGTTGCTGCGCGTTTAAGAGGCCAGTCATACGAGGAAGTTAGAGACAGATTCCAAAGGAAACCATCACGGGAGACGTGTATCTTGATATGTTGCAACTTTTCTTACAGCCACAGTTACAGCAAGATGGTACCATTGATACAGTGGTGTTACAACAAGATGGAGCACCACCACACTTTGCTCTGGCTATACGCGGGTATCTCAATGACAGGTTTCCCAAAAGGTGGATTGGAAGGGCATCTCCTCGTATCTGGGCACCTCGTTCGCCAGACGTCGCACCCCTGGACTTTTTGCTTGGGGGTTCATCAAGCAACAGGTGTACAGAACCAAGTTTCCTAATCTGAAAGTGCTGAAAGAACGCATACGCCAAGCGAGTCAAATGATTACAGAGGATATGTTCGTGCATGTTTTCCGGGCGACGGTGCGTCGTTGGAAAAAATGTTTTGAGACTGATTGAGGTTATGTTGAACACTAACTTGATAGTAGAAACTACCTTATAATTTTTGTTTTATTTGCGCTACGTTATCCACAAAATGTACTGGGACTTTATAATCACACTGTAGTATCTCTGCAAATGTTGAAAACATTTTTTTCAGAACATTCTCCACATACACGATGAGCAGGTTGTAAACAAGGTCCATTGACATTCATGCTGCCAGTATCAAGATAATGCAGATGTTATGGTTCTGAATCAAATAATGACATACCATGTGGTCACGTGTACGCATTGCAAGTTCGTTTTTGTTTCGTTTACGAGTTGTGTCCTCCTTAGCCTTTGCTTTGAGATGAATCAGTAATAATAAATGCCATTTAGGCAATGACAGAAATTTAGATAAACACACTAAAATAAAACGATTCAATTATCTATGTGGCACAATTAAACGCACTTTATCGAATAAGACTAGAAAATAAACTATTTTGAAGTTTTACAAAGTATTGGCAGTTCCATCTCTTATCTATGGATGTGAAACCTGGACATTAACAAAGACAGATAGTAAACAAATAGAGGCTGCTGAAATGAAGATGTTGAGAGCAATAGCAGGATACCAAAAGACTGATAAAAAGAAAAACGAAGATATAAGAACAGAACTTAATATATTTAATCTCTATGAAAGAATAAAATACTATCAAAATGCTTATCTTCAGCACGTATTACGAATGAATTAACAGCGCATACCAAGAAGAATGTATAATTATAAACCAAAAGGGAGAAGAATGTTGGGAAGACCATTGAAGAGATGGAAGGCCAATTCGACCTATAATGAGATCGGAACAGGCCATTGGGCTTAATCCTTGTTGTTGATGATGATGTCCTCCTTAGCGAACTAGTAGTAGTTTTCCAGAAGAAGAAAAAGAAGAAATCTTCAGCTTACTAATAACCTAGAATATTATTGACATCAAAGTCACGTCAATTCAAAGAAAAAATAAATATGCGTGACAGTACGGAAATGGTATTTAACACTTTCCAATATTGTTATTTTAATACAGTTCCAATAATGGAACTTATTATTATATAATGATATTGTGATTTGTATATGGGAAAAGAATTGTTAATGTTTGTACCATGTCTCGAATAGTGTAGTGGTCTTGCATCCTCGTACGGAATACGAGAGGTCCACGGTTCGATTACTGGTTCAGACATTAATTTTTGTTTTTTTTTCTTTTTTTTTTCTTTTTGCATTATCGTTATAATAGTACGGAAATGGCCAGAGAAATATGTTTATTCACTAAACCAAAACACAATTTGACATATTTGACAACTTGATTTTTTAAACACATAATAAGAAAGTGCGGTTGTATCATGACAGTAAACGACTGTAATGTTTGTTAATACAGACGTCTTACTTTTCGTTGATTTTGAAATTGATAAAAATCTGCTCATGAAAATTGGTCTATCATAGTGATGCATTTTATGTTTAACATGACAAAATGAAGTGGATTTTTGACATTTTGCTTCGTTATCCGATTTTGAGTGGGTATGCATAGCATGCAATAAAACACCACGTGACCGTTAAAGTAAACCGTATCGTGTCCCTAGCGTGCAAATGTTAACTTATAACTAAGGCTAGGATTTATGTGTAATTACATGTTCTTTCCCTTTGCTTATATGTGACTAAAATTTATAAATGTCCATGAACTAGAAACTTGCAAATCACATATGAAAATGTATCATTACATATTTTTACATATTTGACTATAATTACATATTTTTAAAGATTTTTTATGTAAAACTACATATTCTGCCAAATAATTTTAGTAAATGGAAAATAATTTAAAATAATCTATGTGACAATATTTTACATTAAAAACTCAGATACCTGATTATACATTGAAACAGGTCTTCCAACCTATGCAAAAGCTGCTGAGAAACGGTCAAAGAATAATTTCATTTCCTAGATACGATAAATATAGATAGAGGAAGACACTGAAGACTTAGGTATAGGGTTCCACATTACAATATCTCTTTTAAAACCCGAACGATTTACTCTGTTTATGAATGAAATAGTATAAATATGTAAGGGACACACAGTGATATAGCTTGTTAAGGTAATATCCCTCAAGCTGAAAGTGGAGGGTCGAGATCCACGGGTCAGGATTTTTAAACTGCTTAACCTTCTGGCGGCATCATGACCCTGGGGTCGACTCAGCCTCTAACAAAAATCGATACCATACTATGTTGTAGGAGTAAAGGCGGCTATCACGCAAGGCTTATATCTCGTGCCGAATGTCTAGAAATATGATAGCCTTAACCTCCCAATACCCCTAAGAAAGATCACTTTATAATAGAAATGTGACAATACTCTTCTTACCACGTTGTCATACATTTAACAGTCCCATTCCTTCAAACTTGGCCAATCTTGAAGTAAATGTTTAATATAAACAAAAAAATGACTCATCTCTTGAATGCACATTTCTTGTAAGTCCTATTGGGCACAGCGCTGGGTTCAAACTAGGAAACTAGTCATACTTGTGCAGTCCTTGAGCTATTGTGTTATGTGGCATGAACTGAAGACACTGCTACGTATCCTGTTAGGTCAGCTGTAAAGCATGCAGTCACTGTTTCTGTTAATGAAGGTCGCAGGTTCGCGTCCTCAATTATGCAGTTTTTTTCTCTCTCGATATTTGTATTAAAATGTTCTATGAATTAAATACGTTATTTTGACATTTGAATTAAATCAACGTTAATGTCGTTATTGTAACTATATTTACCACATTCAGGGTTTGTTCTTGGTAATTTCAATACATTGCATTCAATAGACTGTGATGCGCAGACGTCTGCGCAAAAGCAACAGCCTCTAACAAGTTTGTTTATAATGAATCATATCGAGTTTTACCCTGACTCGGCGCACACA
The DNA here is from genome assembly GCA_030220185.1 of Diploptera punctata. NCBI lineage: Eukaryota > Metazoa > Arthropoda > Insecta > Blattodea > Blaberidae > Diploptera > Diploptera punctata. The sequence goes on from JASPKZ010001758.1 coordinate 84,353, forward strand.
CAAGGACATAGGTACAAGGCAATCTCAATGCCCCGCAGATTGAGGGCGGTAATAGATGCTGAGGGTTCATACACACGATATTGATATTTGTTAAAGTTTTCATTTTAGAAGATATTATTTTCTTTCCTCATTTATTTATTAGAAGAAGGTGTTAATTTATGTTTTTGTGTGTGCATTAAAGCCATACAACTCAAATATAAAATTAAATATGAAACTATATTACAGGCGAAATGCTTTTATAACATTCAGTTTTAAAAAAAGTAGAACGGGAATCGAACCCGTGAGGTTACGAACGCAGATGATGTCTAACTAACTAACTAACTAACTAACTAACTAACTAACTAACTAACTAACTAACTAACTAACTAACTAACTAACTAACTAACTAACTAACTAACTAACTAACTAACTAACTAACTAACTAACTAACTAACTAACTAACTAACTAACTAACTAACTAACTAACTAACTAACTAACTAACTAACTAACTAACTAACTAACTAACTAACTAACTAACTAACTAACTAACTAACTAACTAACTAACTAACTAACTAACTAACTAACTAACTAACTAACTAACTAACTAACTAACTAACTAACTAACTAACTAACTAACTAACTAACTAACTAACTAACTAACTAACTAACTAACTAACTAACTAACTAACTAACTAACTAACTAACTACTAACTAACTAACTAACTAACTAACTAACTAACTAACTAACTAACTAACTAACTAACTAACTAACTAACTAACTAACTAACTAACTACTAACTAACTAACTAACTAACTAACTAACTAACTAACTAACTAACTAACTAACTAACTAACTAACTAACTAACTAACTAACTAACTAACTAACTAACTAACTACTAACTAACTAACTAACTAACTAACTAACTAACTAACTAACTAACTAACTAACTAACTAACTAACTAACTAACTAACTAACTAACTAACTAACTAACTAACTAACTAACTAACTAACAACTACCTACTACTAACTAACTAACTAACTAACTAACTAACCAACTAACCAACTAACCAACTAACCAACTAACCAACTAACCAACTAACCAACTAACCAACTAACCAACTAACCAACTAACCAACTAACCAACTAACCAACTAAACCTAACTAACTAACTAAAACTAACCAACTAACCTAACTAACCAACTAACCAACTAACCAACTAACCAACTAACCAACTAACCAACTAACCAACTAACCAACTAACCAACTAACCAACTAACCAACTAACCAACTAACCAACTAACCAACTAACCAACTAACCAACTAACCAACTAACCAACTAACCAACTAACCAACTAACTAACTAACTAACTAACTAACTAACTAACTAACTAACTAACTAACTAACTAACTAACTAACTAACTAACTAACTAACTAACTAACTAACTAACTAACTAACTAACTAACTAACTAACTAACTAACTAACTAACTAACTAACTAACTAACTAACTAACTAACTAACTAACTAACTAACTAACTAACTAACTAACTAACTAACTAACTAACTAACTAACTAACTAACTACTAACTAACTAACTAACTAACTAACTAACTAACTAACTAACTAACTAACTAACTAACTAACTAACTAACTAACTAACTAACTAACTAACTAACTAACTAACTAACTAACTAACTAACTAACTAACTAACTAACTAACTAACTAACTAACTAACTAACTAACTAACTAACTAACTAACTAACTAACTAAACTAACTAACTAACTAACTACTAACTAACTAACTAACTAACTAACTAACTAACTAACTAACTAACTAACTAACTAACTAACTAACTAACTAACTAACTAACTAACTAACTAACTAACTAACTAACTAACTAACTAACTAACTAACTAACTAACTAACTAACTAACTAACTAACTAACTAACTAACTAACTAACTAACTAACTAACTAACTAACTAACTAACTAACTAACTAACTAACTAACTAACTAACTAACTAACTAACTAACTAACTAACTAACTAACTAACTAACTAACTAACTAACTAACTAACTAACTAACTAACTAACTAACTAACTAACTAACTAACTAACTAACTAACTAACTAACTAACTAACTAACTAACTAACTAACTAACTAACTAACCTAACTAACTAACTAACTAACTAACTAACTAACTAACTAACTAACTAACTAACTAACTAACTACTAACTAACTAACTAACTAACTAACTAACTAACTAACTAACTAACTAACTAACTAACTAACTAACTAACTAACTAACTAACTACTAACTAACTAACTAACTAACTAACTAACTAACTAACTAACTAACTAACTACAACTAACTAACTAACTAACTAACTAACTAACTAACTAACTAACTAACTAACTAACTAACTAACTAACTAACTAACTAACTAACTAACTAACTAACTAACTAACTAACTAACTAACTAACTAACTAACTAACTAACTAACTAACTAACTAACTAACTAACTAACTAACTAACTAACTAACTAACTAACTAACTAACTAACTAACTAACTAACTAACTAACTACTAACTAACTAACTAACTAACTAACTAACTAACTAACTAACTAACTAACTAACTAACTAACTAACTAACTAACTAACTAACTAACTAACTAACTAACTAACTAACTAACTAACTAACTAACTAACTAACTAACTAACTAACTAACTAACTAACTAACTAACTAACTAACTAACTAACTAACTAACTACTAACTAACTAACTAACTAACTAACTAACTAACTAACTAACTACTAACTAACTAACTAACTAACTAACTAACTAACTAACTAACTAACTAACTAACTAACTAACTAACTAACTAACTAACTAACTAACTAACTAACTAACTAACTAACTAACTAACTAACTCACTGGCACTATCGAACCCATAGGTTCATGGCCGCGCGGACATAAGCTCTCCATACATCCCTATCCTGAGCTAAAGTATTCCAATCATTCCTTGTATAATCTACTTCCCTCAAATCATGGTTAATGTTATTCTCCCACCTAATTCTTGGCCTACCAACTGGGCGTTTTTCCTTTGGTTTTCCTACAATAAACTTCCATGAACGTCTTTCATTCCTCATTCGTCGCACATGTCCTGCCCTTCGCAGTCTGCGACACTTAATACCGCAGTGGAACCCATGCCCGCGTTTCTTGACGGTTATATTTTTACGGTGAAAGATCGTCACTCTTTCGACCAAGGTACTTTTTTTCGCCTGGCTTATCACCTTCGACCAGTCCGGCATGGATAACTCTATCGGCAGCAATGATACCGCCAGCATAGCTCTCGTGATTAATTAAGCACGCAAGCCACTGTTAACATATACTATTATTATAAATATATAATGGAGGATAGATAATTTATAATTTGTTGATTACAATCAAGAATGGGCCAATATTAATAAAATGAAGGAGGTAATGGTGAATTATGAGAGGACTCTGTGAACGTCCTTGTATAGATTTCAAGGTCAAAGACAGCAGACGGAAGGAGATATTTTCAATAATTATGATTACAAAATTTAACAAAGGAATAATGTGTTATTTAGAATATTTCTTGGTATTCATTTTGCAATGTAGGTAAAAATGTGAGAGGGGAATTATAGGATTCGTAAAAATTGCTTAGGACCGCCTCTGTTCTTCCCATGACATTGAATATATCTCGTTGCTCTTTCTTTTTTTTATCTTAGTTTTTCCTCTCCCTTTGCAGATACTTTTATTCGCCCATCACCTTACAGGGATACAACCTGCCAGGAGAGAATTTTAAAGTCTTGATGACGCAAGGTCATGGAGGGCCTGTCTGGATGAGTGAGTTAATCATCATCTGTCGCTAATTAGGCCTTTGTAGACCTGTTTCGGCCACATCTAGCAGTCTTTTAAGAGATCTTCCTGGTCGATGATGTCCTTTGGGCTTATATTGCATAATCTTTTTGGGATTCTTGAATTATCCATTCTTTTACACGGTCTAGCCAGTTTCATTTATATCTGTTGAGTTTTTCTTCCAATAATTCTGCTTCTAATTATTCTAAAATTTCTTCATTCTTTTTTCGATCTAAAAGAGTGTCTCCTGCCGTCCTTCTGAGAAATTCCATTTCAGTTGCTTTGATTCTGCTCCTGTCTCTTTTTCTTAATGTCCAAATTTCACTTTCATATAAAAGGGAGGGCAGTGCCAAAGTATTATATATTTTTATTCTTGTTGATTTTTGTATTAATTTAAGCTTTTAATGTATTATCTATTATTTCTAAGATTTGTGTAAATTTGGCAATTTTCTTGTTGACATATTTTTCATTTTGATAAGATATTTGACAAGAGTGAGTTCCAGACTATACATTCAAAAATTCTATGTTAGGTCTATACCCGGTAATCGTACCCAGAATCTGGAATGTGAGCCAGATGTTAACCATTATACAGGTAAAGTAAGTAAAGTGAAGTGTTCCCAATACAGGCCTCGGGAGGCCCTTGGGGTGGTGTTACCGAAATGAGTGCAGATTTTTCGTGTGATGGTAGGGAACATCCATACAAGTATTTTAACACAATGAACCTTGGGTCGGAAATGCATTGTTGTGGGTCTACAGAATAAAACAGCATTTAAAATTGTTGAACACATTGTTGCTTATTTATTAATTTCAAGAAAATGGAAGGTATTACGTCTTATTTTACTGTAATTGTTGGGAATGCCGACCATTGACCTGGATGCACAGCTCTGCGCGTCTCACCTCAGACTGATAAAGCATATCTGGACGCTCCCTGATTTCCGCAGCCGCTGCCACGATCCTTGCTACAAGTTCTGAAGCTGTGCATCCAGGCCAATGGTCGCCATTTCAAACAATTACTGTAAAATAACATGTAATACCTTCCATTTTTCTTAGAATTAATAAATAGACAACAATGTGTTCAACTATTTTAAATGCTGTTTTATTCTGTAGACCCACAACAATGCATTTCCAACCCAAGGTTCATTGTGTTAAAATACTTGTATGGATGTTCCCTACCACCACACGAAAAATCTGCACTCATTTCGGTAACACCCTGTATAAAGAATAGTTCAACGTTAATGACTATAAAACAAATACTCTGTAATCTGATAGTATAAAGAATAGCCAGTTTATATTTGGTTATCCCGTCCCTAATCTTTTCAATAGTCACTTTCTAATGGACAGAGGAACAATGTAAGATCGGTATTAATATGGGCACTGCGTATTGAAACATGTCTATCAAAAGGAAACATCCGGCACCAGACTCGAGCGATCTAAGGGATCTTGATTTGGCGTAGGGTTATGGGATACACGATAGTTCGATTTCTTACAGAGAAGGCATTTTCTCATGAAATCTCTTTCAATGTTTGCGACCGGTGTCCACACAGTAGGATCATAAAGAATTTCGGTAGCTGTGGTAGGTAGCATATTACCTAAATATATGTTCACACATAGAAATACATTATATAATGGAAATTCACAGTTAATGACAAATGAAGGAAATTTTGAAGAAGTGGCTAAATTCAAGTATATAGCAGCAATAATCACAAACAGGAATGAGATGCACAAAGAAATTAAACATAGTCTCAATTCAGGAAATATGTGCTATTATGCATTACAGGGACCCTTGTCGTCCCAACACCTTTAAAAAAATGTTAAACTGAAAATATATAAAACTATTTTTTCATTTTTCACCTACCTGTACCAGCCTATACTACTGGTGCCATAGAATTTTTAAATAGAATTTCAAGACATAAATGATGATAGTTTAGGAGATATCAGCATAATAAAAAACACTGCACAAGAGAAGAACGAAACTTTAAATTTAATTTCCTGGACAATCATCGTTTTTGCATTTAACTCTTCAATTACAAGTTTTACCTCTTCCTTGGAATTCAGTGAGAAGGTTGCATCTGCTTTCCATGGCACAGAACTGTAAAGTAGGGAACAACACAAGTTAAATAAAGGCTCAAATCACTTTCAGCACAAAATCTGTTTCTGTATTTATTTTTTAAATATGCATGTGTAGAAAACGACTTTTCGCAAAATATGTGGATGAAAAGGGTAATAAAGTCGTTATGGCTTTATTCGCTAACACTGGGAACTCCTTTAAACTTAATCAAAAACCAATTAATGACAAAGATTTATAACTTTTCTGTAACTAAAACCAGTGGAAATTTCGAGAAGCTGCTCTTTTTCATTTACGCTTAATGTGAATTCTAAAATTGTTGACTGATCGAAGGGATTGCTTATCCTATTATTATTATTATTATTATTATTATTATTATTATTATTATTATTATTTATTATTATTATTATTATTATTATTTTACTATTATTATTATTATTAGTCGGCCTCGGTGGACTAGTGCCTTGCCTCTGGTCCCGAGGGTCGCGGGTTCAAACCCGGCCGGGGTCGATGGATTTTTTAGAATGGAAAAATCCAAGGAGCAGTCCTCCGGGAGGGACTATAAGCCTAGGTTCCCGAGTCTGAAGACTTTCAGGCTCGTAAATGATCCTTAAGCCTGAATGAAAAGGCCTCTAAGCAAAATTTACCGAATTTTCCCGTCCTAGTACTACCTTGGTTTCCTAGATGTCAGTATGAGGCGGAACGCTGACCACGGGCCACTCAAATGACATCTATACGAAAACAAGTGTAACTAAAATAGTATGGTTCATATTCTTCCCTGTAGGGGGAGAGCGCCTAAATTTCTGTTAAGGGAAACATGGGCTTACAAGATACAAGAAGATTATTATTTTTTCTTTATTATTTGATTATTATTATATTACTTTATTAATATTATTTTTTATTTATTATTATTATTATTATTATTATTATTATTATTATTATTATGTCCATCGCTGTGGTCTCGAGGTAGCGTGATGCTTTGTCACGCAGCGAGCCCGGGTCCGATTCCCGGCCGGGGCAGTTTTTCTGGGTGAGGTTTTCATCGGAGTTTTTCCTCACCTGTAAGACAAAATGTCAGGAAAACTTTAAGGCCATCATCATCATCATCATCCTTCACCAGTGTGGAAAGCAACGGGAAGCTACCACACCTACAATTCCCTAGTAAAGCTGCAAGCATAGCATGAAAATGCTATGATTGCAGTGAAAGACCTGCCCTCTGGCAGAATTACTATGGATGGATATTATTATTATTATTATTATTATTATTATTATTATTATTACAATGCCGCAGAAATGAAGGAAACTATAATAGGCCTAACCTCGAAACCCACCATTACGGAAAAATTTTGGCCAGTCGCTTGAAATATTTTGCGAACCCCTTGGAGGTTCGCGAACCACGGTTGGGAAACGATCTTGGGGAAAATAATAAAAACGCCTAAGTATTGCCCAGACTAACTATCTAGACGCCAGATTAAATGCTGTGGGACGTATTTTGAAGTTTTGCCTGGATAATGTGCTCAATTTGTATTGACATAGTTTCCCTGACAGTGTGTGTGCAGCTTGTGACAGGTGTGTCGTGTAACGCTGGATTACCGCGAGGATTTAGCAGTTCCGCTTCTCCTGTAAACATCGCACCACAAAGAAACTTCTAATTAACAAAGAAAACACATTGCACATGTTTCCAAATCTATACACGTGCTCTACATGCATTTCCTTAACTTTATCCCTTAGATGTGGGTATTTATATAAATTTACAGAAAACAGAATATATGTGTTTGGGAAAGGATGTGGATGACCTCATACTTGAAACAGGGAAAATAAAAAGTGTGAATTTTTTAAATATCTTGGGTCAATAATTACAAGTTTTGGTACCTGTGAGAGAGATGTACAGACTAAAATTGCAATGGCAAAAAATGCAACTAAGACATTACATGGAATAATTTGGAATAAAAATATTACAAAGGGAACTAAAATGAAAATTATAAGAGCATAATACAGAATATTTGCCATATGGAAGTGAAACTTGGTCTTTGACGGAATTACAAAAGAACAAAATTAGAAGAGTTGAATTTGATTATTTTAGAAGAAGCCTCCAAAAAACAAGACAGGATAAAATAAGAAATGAATTCCTTTGGAGAGAAATGAAAGTCACCACATCTGTTGTTAAGAGGATTGAAAATCAAACACTTAAATGGTATGGCCATGTATAAAGAATGGAAAATGAAAGATGGCCAAAAAATATATACCAATGGTCACCCCCTGGAAGAAATAAACGTGGCAGACCAAAATGGAATTGGAAAACCTACGTCAGAACTATAATGGATGATCGGAATTTGGAAGAGGGAGATTGGAATGATAGAGATAAATGGAAACTGAAGACGGCAAACCTATAAGTGGGGGAAAGCGGAAGAAGGAGAAGAAGAAGATGTGGATATTGAGAAGGATGGCGCGTATAAAATGGACATTGTATTGTACTGTAAGCCTATGTTTTCCCTTTACAGAGATTTAGGCGCTCTCCCCCTATAGGGAAGAATTTGAACCATAAAATTTAGTTACACTTGTTTTCGTATAGATGTCATTTTGAGTGGTCCGTGGTCAGCGTTCCGCCTCTTACTGACATCTAGGAAACCAAGGTAGTACTAGGACGGGAAAATTAGGTAAATTTTGCTTAGAGGCCTTTTCATTCAGGCTTAAGGATTTTTTACGAGCATGAAAATCTTCAGACTCGGAACCAACGGCTTAAAGTCCCTCCCGGAGGACTTGCTCCTTGGATTTTTCCGTCCTAAAAAAAATCAATCGAGCCCGGCCGGGTTTGAACCCCCGACTCTCGGGACCAGAGGCAAGGAGCATAACCACTAGACCGCGGCCGACATACAAAATAAAAAATAAAGATGTGCTAGACAGAGTGGGTGAAGGAAGAACAATGCTGGGACTATAAAGAAGAGGAAAATAAATTGTATTAGCCACTGGCTAAATAGAAACTGCAGCTGACGGATGCACTACAAGGAACGATCAACGGAAAGAAAATTAGAGACAGAAAAATACATCAGATGATAGACAATATTAAAATAAATGGTTTGTATGCGGATAAAAAAAAGGAAAGCTGAGTTAAGAAAAGAGTGGATAATGTTGAGTTTGCAGTGAAAGACCTGATCTTGGACACAACACTATGTACGTATATTGTTTCAAATAAAGTTTAGTTCGTTTAAAATGCAGTGATTTGTTTCGTATATTGTATATTAACACTACCTTTTTGGATATATTTTTATATATACATTGACATAGTATACATAAAGGGCAGTAGTTTTACTTCTCGCACTAAATAGGTAATTTGTAACATTTTTTTTTTTTCAAATGCCCCAGGTTTGTCTTTCGACATTCCTGGTTTCTCTCCTGGCACGGCGTACTTGTAACCCACTTCTGAGGTTGGGGCGCCTGGAAGGCGGGGTTACGTTGCCCCGATGATATGATGGGTGATGATGATGATGATGATGATAATGGTGTGCCAGAAGAGTCCCTAATCCTAAGCTTAACCTAAGATGAATATGAATGATGATGATTGCGATGGCCAAATGATTTCGGAGACCTTTTGGGCCTTAAAGTTTTCCTGACATTTGTCTTACAGGAGAGGAAAAACCCCGATAAAAACCTCACCCAGAAAAACTGTCCCGACCGGGGATCGAAACCTGGGCCCGCTGCGTTACAAGGCAGCACGCTACACCGAGACCACAGCGGTGAACGTAATTTGTAACATTATAGTACAATTTCATAGTATTTAGTTATTTATAGGTTGGCAGCCCCTAAATATAAGAAATTGAACTTTCATTCACGGTTGCCATCCCTAAGTACGACAAAAGGCACTATCGCGTAAAAAAAATAAATAATAGTTTTAAAAAACTAAAAAACACGCTTTATTAGAAAACTAAAAAATGAAAAATAATTTTAATTTCCAATACGCTTGGGATAAAATAAAGTGGTGAACAAAAAAATCATCTCCAACACATTAGAATAAAATTAGAGTTATCAAGAAAAATAAAATAATTTTACCATCAAAAGCGTGGGGTGCTGCATATCAATTAATATATTTGATAATAAACAGATATTGGTAAAAGTAAGCTCTCTAAGAAGAAAATGTCGAAATCATAAAAAGCACCCCACGCTTTTGATGGTAAAATTATTTTATTTTTCTTGATAACTCTAATTTTATTCTAATGTGTTGGAGATGATTTTTTTGTTCACCACTTTATTTTATCCCAAGCGTATTGGAAATTAAAATTATTTTTCATTTTTTAGTTTTCTAATAAAGCGTGTTTTTTAGTTTTTTAAAACTATTATTTATTTTTTATTTTTTAGTTTTAATATTTTACAGAATAAGATAAAAATGTAAATTTCTTTAAATTCGATACTATTGTAGTATGAGCTAAAAGTAATACTCTTCCATAAAAAAACCCTCCCAGCCGGATTTCAACCAGCGACGTATGGATTACTGAAATTATATACCACTAAGAGTTCACTGCTCTACCAACTGAGCTCTTACAACGATTGACTAAAAACTCGACTACTCCGCAACCTATTATACCAGTTTTCATTTTTTTGATTTTCCGATGATTCTGGCCAGGATTTTAGAAACAAAATATGAAATTATTGTATTGTCACGGGTCCTCTACACGTATACAACGTTTCAAGTCGATCCAATGTTTCTAAGTGGGTGAAAATCGTGTTGAAAGATTCCGTTACATTAATACAAAAACACGTTTTTTTTATTTTCTGATGATTATGGCCAGGATTTTAGAAAATAAATATGAAATTATTGTATTGTCACGGGTCCTCTACAAGTATACAAAGTTTCAAGTCGATCCAATATTTCTAAGTGGGTGAAAATCGCGTTGAAAGATTCCGTTACATTGATATAAAAACACTTTTTTTGATTTTCTGATGAATATGGCCAGGATTTTAGAAAATAAATATGAAATTATTGTATTGTCACGGATCCTCTATAAGAATACAAAGTTTCAAGTCGATCCGATGATTTTAAGTGGGTGAAAATCGCCTTGAAAGATTCCGTTACATAGATAGATAGATAGATACAGGTCAAGCTAATATAAAGCGTGTAATATATTACAGTAACGCCATATATCCGTCGAGGGCGAAACCCAAAGCACAAAAAAGTCTTGTACTGCCATTAAAAAAAACAACTCGCACTTTGATGTAAAAATGTTAGGAATTAATTAAAAAATAATCAGTTTTCTAACGTGATTCAAATGATAAAATATATTTCATACCAGTGTCTCAGAGACCCTGCACAACATCAGCACAAATATGCAAGAGTACACACAGATGTTCCTGTGAAATGCACATCTTAAACAAATCGGCCCGTCAAAAAGAAAGCCAACACGTTCCCAGATTGTATACCAAGACTTTAAAATCCAAAAGATTTCTCATCTCTTTTTACAGGTCAATAAAATGCAACTATTCATTTTTAATGCTCTCTTCTTTTAAAATTGGGAATATTTTCTTTTCCTTTTAAAATGTAATTTCATTGTTAACATTGTTGTACAAGTTAAGATCGTCATAAAAACTGAACAAAGAAATGGACGTAGAAAATTACAAAATCTGATTTTATGTTCTACTAAAGTGAATAGTTTTCGACGTAAGCTCGTCCACAACTCTTAACTGTCAAACGTATCTTAGGTCCAAGGTATATGTGTCGAAGTTGAAAATCCTGGGCACAAATATACGTTTTCAGTCGTTAAAAGTGACAGAATGTTGCGAGAGAATACGCCTATCCATGTTACTTGCAATATTGAGATATTCTGTGTAGTCAATGTTTTCTTTTCCTTCACGATTGTTACACGTGAAGTCTGGAATAAGAGAGGACATAAAAAGGTTTACATATAATGGCACGTGATTTAACAACAGCTATAAAAGTTGTTATACTTCTGTCAAAAGTTGTAAATTCCGATGAAAATGCTCAGGCACTTTTTCTCATGCTTTCAACTTAGAAGAAAGATCGCTAAACTAACTCACTGGATCTATCGAACCCGTAGATTGATGCCCGCGCGGATATAAGCTCTCCATACATCCCTATCCTGAGCTAATGTTTTCCAATCATCCCCGTGTATAATCTACTTCTCTCAAATCATGGATACTATTATTTTCCAGCCTCATTCTTGTCTGCCAACTGGGCGATTTCCCTCTGGTTTTCCAGAAGAATCTTGCATGCAAGTCTTTCATTCCCCATACGTGTCAAATATCCGACCCATCACAGTCTGCGAGACTTAACTGTTCCTATTATATCTAGCTTCCTGCACATATCACGTAGCTCACTTTTATGTAGTTTTCTCCATTCACTTGCTTGTTCATCTCTTTTGGCCCAAAAATTTTCCTAAGAACTTTATTCTCAAATACTCGTAATCTCCTTTTCTCCCCTAAAGTAAGAGTCCATGTTTCGCATCCATATAATATAACTGGTAGAATAATAGTTTTATATATTTTCAGTTTAACGTTTTTTGAAAGGAGTTGGGACTGCAAGAGTCCTTGTAATGCATAATAGCATGCATTTCCAGAATTGAGCCTGGCCAGCCTCATGGGCTAGTGGTCAGCTTTAGTGACTACTGTTTATAAGGTCCCGGGTTCGATTCCCGGTCAGACCATAGGAATGTTTTCTTAAAGGGAATTACGTATTCCTGTGGTTACCCATAGTCTGGGATTTAGGTTAAGAACTCTCCTGGCGCTTCATTATCATTTATCACCGATCATATCATCGGGGTAACTTAATTCCGCCTTCCAGGTGTCCCAACCAAAGAAATGGATTAAAATTCCGCCAATGCCAGAGGAGAAAGCCAGAAATGTTATAAAAGGCAACCTGGTGGCATTAGATAAAAAAAAAAATTCTGGAAATGTATGCTATTGTGCATTATAGAGACTTTTGATGCCCCAACTCCTTTTAAAAAACGTTAAACTGAAAATATATAAAACTATTTTCTACCAGTTATATTATATGGATTCGAAACATGTACTTTTTATTTTAAGGGAGCAAAGGAGATTACGAGTATTTGAGAATAAAGTACTTAGGAAAATTTTTGGACCAAAGAGAGATGAACAGACAGATGAATGGAGAAGACCACATAACAGTGAATTACAAGACCTTTATAGGAAGCCATATATAATAAGAACAATTAAGTCTCGTAGACTGCGATGTGCAGGACATGTGGCACGAATGGGAAATGAAAGAGGTGCATGGAAGCTTCTTGTAGGAAAACCAGAGGAAAAGCTTAGTTGGTAGACCAAGAACGAGATGGGAGAATAACATTAACTATAATTTGAGGGAAGTAGATTGTACAGGGAATGATTGGAAAGAATTAGCTCAGGATAAGGATGTATGGAGAGCTTATGTCCGCGCCGCCATGAATATATGGGTTCGATAGTGCCAGTGAGTAAGTATTGAGTCTATGTTAAATTTCATTGTGCACCTCATTCCTATTTGTGATTATTGTTCCTAAATTCTCCTGAATATAGATTTTAATCTTGTAAATGAGGGCATGAATCCGAACATAAAACAGGCAGCCTTCTTGGTGTTCCATGTAAAAATTATGTAAACGAGAATTACATTGTTTGGAGAGTTGGTTTATAAGACCTCATCCATCATTTGGCAATATGCAAGTTGTCACATGTGATGTGGGGTACAATTCATGAGTTGATAGTTGTGTGTGAGAGGCAGTAAGAGTCAATTATATCTTGTAGATATAGACAGTATCATGACTATAGAATGATAGATCAATTTGAACAATAGTTCCAATACAATGAAGTTAAACTGATTTTTCATGTCTCCCATGCAAACCAACCTAACTGCAATGTGACCACTTTAATAATAAAGAATAGGTACTACGTGAATATACTGACTGACTATGCCCCATTCGTTCCTCGTGGGAACATGGATGCTCCCCAGTAGAAGTTTATTAATTTAGTTTCGTTTATTTGCCTGTATATGTCAACGAGTGACATGTGGTTAGCGCTGATGTAGGATTTAGGTGGGTTTTGGTTTTAGCTTTGGGATTACTTTAAGTAAATTGCTGTAGAGCTGGAATCTGTTGGCTGGGGTCAGTTGGTCTAGAGGTGACACTTCATGAAATAAAAAAAAAAATGTTGTAGAAATTGTTAGAATTTATTTCAAGTCTTGAATTTCAAGTAAATTCCGCTGGCAAAGTTCTTCGTCGTCTATTTAAAATCAATTCTTCTTATCCAAAACGTTTATTATTATTTTCATTTCATGTAAGAAATTTCACTTTTCTCAAACCTAGTATTTGAGAGAATAACTGCTTGCTTCTATTCAGAACGAAAGATTTATACAGAATGAAATAAATTATAGCGTGTTAAAATATAAAATTATTACGTCACTTGAAATTATTTTTAATTTATATGGGTGATTATTCTATTAATATAAGGTTAAATCTGATAGGTCATATAGGCCAAGAAAGATAAAAAACCCATGGAGCGACAGGCTTAGAAGGCCCTTAGCCTACCAGCCGACTGCTGGCCTCACATCCTACATGTGTCGATCACAGTGATATATGATCGTACAGCCAGTGTAGGAGTGCTTTTAATTCCAATCACAATTTAGTTTACTTTTTTGCGCGATAGTGCGTTTTGACGCACTTACAGCAATTGCGACCATGACTGAAAGTTCAACTTCCTACATTTCGGGATTGCCAACCAAATTAACTATAATGTAATATTACATTTACACCCACGTGCGGGAAGTAAGACCACTGCCCTCTATGTATACTACATACAATGTAGGCGATATACAAAAGCATATCCAAAAGATAGTGTTAATATATACATTATACGAAACAAATCACTGCATTTTATATAAACTGAACATTATTTGAAACAATATAAAACAATAAATACCTACTTGCGGCCATTTTATCAATAATAATGGACTCACGGTCTCCTGCACTTTCAACTAATAAACATTGCTCACACTAATATTTAATTTTAGGAAGTTATATTTTGAGGTTATTTTAATTATATTATTTTTGGTCTGGACATCTTACCTCAATATTAATGTTGATTTGTTCTTGGACATGCTTCAAAACAATTCTGTTTTATCGTCAGCTTTCCCAGACTGGTTTTATTTATGTTGCATTATGTTGCACCACCTGGATGTCGATGTCAGCTCCATCCTGTGGTTGGCCAAAGAACCTCCAAACAAGGTCACCCTCCATCGGAATATCAAAATTCATAACTCTGTTTCTGTTCTGTTCAGAAGAACAGAAACAGAGTTATGAATTTTGATATTCCGATGGAGGATGACCTTGTTTGGAGGTTCTTTGGCCAACCACAGGATGGAGCTGACATCGACATCCAGGTGGTGCAACATAATGCAACATAAATAAAACCAGTCTGGGAAAGCTGACGATAAAACAGAATTGTTTTGAAGCATGTCCAAGAACAAATCAACATTAATATTGAGGTAAGATGTCCAGACCAAAAATAATATAATGCTCACACTGTTAACGTTACTGAATTGTTTATAATGAACGCACATATTTCCAAGAAAGATGTTATTATTTTACTATTATTTATTATTTTGAAAACACCATTGCGCAAATAATAATGTACAACGCACGTTTGTGAAGTGTTTTACAGAATCTCGGAAATTAAAAACCTCGCTATCGCTCGATTTTTAAACATTTTCCTCAATTCTGTAAAAACCACTTCCCAACCTCGCATCGTATTATAGCTACTATTTATGAGAGTAGGGGCCTATAAAGTTATTCAGATGTTTTTATTACAGTTTAATAGAAATACTTAGAATTCTTACAACAATGAACTAAAACAATTTTTAAAATCATTATTAAAAAACATTTATCATAAGTAATGCCACGAGTGATTTCCTAATTATCGATAAATTCACGACTCACGAAGTGAGGAGTGAATTTATCTAGAAAATTTGGAAATCAAGAGTGGCATTTGTTAGGGCTATTTAACGAATACAATTAAGCTGTTTACTCACAAATCATTATTTAACTATAGTTACTTTAAAATATGTATATATTTAATGTAAACGGCGATGTTTGAAAACAAATGTGAAACGATTGGTACGCTTCATTTGCTTCTTTTGTTCTCACTGCAACCAGATCATATTATGTATTGCCAAAGGAACGCAATATTGTAAGAATGCACTCTAGTGGACAAAAAATGAAACACATCAAACTGTATATTAATTCATTTCTGATGTATGATGTAAATATGACAATTATATTTTTCTGAATTATTATTAACTGGGAAAAAATACATTTAAGAAAGTGCAAACAGTGGTTTGTTTTTTTGGTGGTATAATCATTTGCTACAAATGTTTTTATATTAACTCCTGCATGTGCTATGTGTTGACATTCATGCACTATATATATATATATATATATATAGATCCGGGTTCGATTCCCGTCCAGGCATTTATTTTTCTTATCATACCATATATATATATATATATATATATATATATATATATATATATATATATATATATATATATATATATACAATCTGGTAGCCGTATTTCTTACAGAGTCAGTCACTGCAAAATAATGCTATGACCTATTCAGAATGTTAAAAAGGAGGTGCTTTCTTTATTATGATAAACTTTAGTTGGTAAATTCGGGGCGAAACACAACTGTGATTGGTTGTAAACGAAAATCATTGAAATGTCTATGGTCATTGACTCCCATTTGGGGCATGTGTTAAATATTCTAGTAAAATACTTTTTTTATTATTATTATTAAGATATTTTTATTCTTCTATTTGACAATAATTAACAATGTAATATTTTGATTTTTTTTCTTTAAAGTTATATTTAGGAATGAAAAGAGTTTTAAGATACAAAATTATGTATTAACTTCGATTTTAATTATTCGAGCAATATAAAATCCTGCTTTAGCACATCGCATCATTGAGACATCTAGTAGGCAACTAAGGTATTACTTGGATGGGTGAAGGTCGGTTAAATTTTACACATAGGCCTTTTTATTCAGGCTTGTGGTTCTTTAACGAGCCTGAAAGCGTGATTATATATAACTGTCAAATGGTGATAATGTATGATTACTTAACGTTTTATATAAAGTGAACCCACTATAGGCTTGAGGAGACACTTGGGATACAAGGAGTTTAAGGCACCTATTCCTCTAGACAATCGGCACTTGATGTCAGCCGAAATTTCAGCCCTGCATGACGGCCGCCTTTTCCCCCAGAACAAACATCTGGCTGAGTCAACTCCGGGGCCATGGTGCCGCTAGAGAGTTTGGGTTAGTTTAAACATCCTTAGCACACCAGGACTCGATCCCTCTACCTTCCGGCTTGCTTATATATATATGTTATAATTAAATGTTTAACATTGAGCAATGCAAGCTTAATATGGTATGATAAGAAAAATAAATGCCTGGACGGGATTCGAACCCGGATCTCTGAGTCTGTATGGCAGTGAAGACCGAGTTCTCGCGACATCTAGTAATAATGGAGAATATAATACATATATAAGAAAAATAAGTATTTGAATTGGATTCGCCTGGTAGTGTAATGGATATCACGCTGAGGTACAGACTCAGAGATCCGGGTTCGAATCCCGTCCAGGCATTTATTTTTCTTATCATACCATATTAAGCTTGCATTGCTCAATGTTAAACATTTAATTATAACATCGATAAAGCGTCACTGCTATAAGGTAAAAATATTCTCTTTAATTCGCTTACTTGTTATAGTCAGCTACTAGATGGCAGTGAAGACCGAGTTCTCGCGACATCTACTAATAATGGAGAATATAATACATATATAAATAAGTGTTTGAATTGGATTCGCCTGGTAGTGTAATGAATATCACGCTGAGGTACAGACTCAGAGATCCGGGTTCGAATACCGTCCAGGCATTTATTTTTCTTATCATACCATATATATATATTATATATATATATATATAATCCGCTGCCATACCTTTCATCCGATTCTGATGGACCTTTTTGCAAAATGTTCAGGAGTTTCTCAGGAAGGTTATAAGCTATAAAAGAGTTGTAATACTCAACTTCTTCACCCTTAAAAATCGCCCTTTGTAGAGACAAATGTGTTTTTCGGAACTTTTTGGACGCTTAAATGACTCATGCTGCCTAAACCATAACATATACACCAAATTAATGTACACAGAATTGAATATCTAAAAAAAAAATCTACAAAAAATCCCCGACAGGAAATGTCTATCTTTTACGGATAACTCATAATAACCATTTTTGTCTTTTAGCTCACTTGTTGCAAGAAGATGCAAATAAGTAGATTCTCGGGCAACGCCACAATGCTGATCATATTTCACCCTTACGCTGGCAGGATGATCGTCTATCTATGTGATTAACACATGTAGATGTAAGGCCAGGAGCCGACTGGTAGGCCAAGGGCCTTCTAGGCCTGTCGCGCCATTGAGTTTTTTTTCTGGTATTTATTATTATACTATAAATTCAACACAAACTTAGAACAAAAATTATGTCGATGGAAATAGATTTCTTGAGGAGGGCAGCAAGATGATTAAAATTAAAAAAAAATGCTTTCATACGAGAAAAAATGAATATTAGATATTCAATAGTAGATTAATCCACCGCTGTGATCTCGAGGTAGCGTGCTGCCTTGTCACGCAGCGGGCTCGGGTTCGATTCCCGGTCGGGACAGGCTCCTGGGTGAGGTTTTTTCGGTGTTTTTCCTCACCTGTAAGACAAATATCAGAAAGCTTAGGACCCAACAGTCCCCGAAAAACTTTCCGGCCATCATCATCATCCTCATCATTATCATCATCCTTCACAGGTGTTGAAAGCAACGGGAAGCTACCACACCTGTCTTGGGTAGAATTACTATGGATGAATGGATAATAGATTAAATAAGATATAAGCAATTAAATTGGTATGGGCACGTACGACTAATGCAAGAAGAAAGGTTACCCAGAAAAACATTGGAATGGTGTCCACCTGGAAGAAGGAGGAAAGGAAGCGAGACTCGTGGATGCAAGAAATAAGAACTGGAATGAGAACAAGAGGACTGGAGGACATGGATTGGATGGATAGAGACGAGTGGCGAAGGAAAATAAAACCTTAGGCACAGAAATATGTGTAAACATTAAAAAATCTGTATATAAATAAAAAAATAATCTAATTAAAAACAAATATTACCAATCAATACTAGTAAAAATTCATATCAAATTCCGTTGAGGTGACGTCATATGATGGAAGTTAAAAATTGAATTTTACCTTTGGTAGGTGCCGTCGTCCTCAACTTTGTTAAAATGATGTATATAAAATTAACTGTAACAATATTGAGGACGACGGCACCTACCAACAGGTAACATTTAATTTTTAACTTTCATCATATAAGTATTACTAAATAATTACACTAGGATATTTTGAAATAAATAATAGTTTTAAAAAACTAAAAGAACACGCTTTATTAGAAAACTAAAAAATGAAAAATAATTTTAATTTCCAATACGCTTGGGATAAAATAAAGTGGCCAGCAAAAAATCATCTCCAACACATATAGAATAAAATTAGAGTTATCAATAAAAAGAAAATAATTTTACCATCAAAAGCGTGGGTTGCTCTATATCAATTAATATATATTATAAATATATTTTTGACATTTGGCAATGAAGGCAAATATGATATGAAAAGAAAAAATATTCTCTTTAATAATTTGCTTAACTGTTATGTTAGCCGCTAGATGGCAGTCGGAAGATCTCTCCGCTACCTCTTGTGTGAATTGAGAATACTACATGTATAAGAAAATTGTATGCTTGTCTTAGAATTCTTGGGTAGCTCAGTTGGTTAGAGCGCTAAAGGTACAGACTTTAGAGGCTCGAGTTCAAATCCCGACTCAAGCATTCTTTTTTCTTTTCATATCATATATAGGCATATATATATATATATATATATATATATATATATATATGATAATAAACAGATATTGGTAAAAGTAAGCTCTCTAAGAAGAAAATGTAGAAATCATAAAAAGCACCCCACGCTTTTGATGGTATAATTATTTTCTTTTTGTTGATAACTCTAATTTTATTCTATAGTGTTGGAGATTATTTTTTGTTGACCACTTTATTTTATCCCAAGCGTATTGGAAATTAAAAATTATTTTTCATTTTTTAGTTTTCTAATAAAGCGTGTTCTTTTAGTTTTTTAAAACTATTATTTATTTTTTAGTTTTAGTTCTAATATTTTACAGAATAAGTTAAAAATGTAAATATCTTTAAATTCGATACTATTGTAGTATGAGCTAAAAGTAACACTCTTCTATAAAAAAACCCTCCCAGCCGGATTTGAACCATCGACGTTTGGATTACTGAAATTATATACCACTAAGGGTCAATTTCACCAACAGAGGTAACTGTATTACGCCAGTTTCCCCCGTGTATAATGCATAGCTTAAACTGGCGTAATACAGTTACCTCTGTTGGTGAAACCGACCCTAAGAGTTCACTGCTCTACCAACTGAGCTCTTACAACGATTGACTAAAAAGTCGACAAGTCCGCAACCTATTATAAGAGTTTTCATTTTTTTTTTATTTTCGGATGATTCTGACCAGGATTTTAGAAACAAAATATGAAATTATTATATTGTCATGGGTCCTCTACATGTATACAAAGTTTCAAGTCAATCCAATGTTTCTACGTGGGTGAAAATCGCGTTGAAAGATTCCGTTACAGTAATATAATGTACGGCTAAAACTATAATATAGTTACCTTGTAGGTCCGTCTCCTCAACTGAAGTTCTTTTAAAACTCTGTAGGCCTTTCGGGACTAGTCACATCATCAGCAGAATGCATTAGATCCGTTCTTGTTGACCCTTGTTGAAGCACTCAACAAGAACGGACCTAATGTATCCTGCTGATGATGTGACTAGTCCCGAAAGGCCTACAGAGTTTTAAAAGAACTTAAGTTGAGGAGACGGACCTACAAGGTAACTATATTATAGTTTCAACCGTACATTATATTACTGTGAACTAATACCTCAAAGGAAAATCACCATGAATTTTACTAGTATAGATTCCGTTACATTGATACAAAAACACTTTTTTTTTATTTTCTGATGATTATGGCCAGGATTTTAGAAAATAAATATGAAATTATTGTATTGTCACGGGTCCTCTACAAGGTTACAAAGTTTCAAGTCGATCCAATGATTTTAAGTGGGTGAAAATCGCGTTGAAAGATTCCATTACATAGCTAGCTAGCTAGATAGATAGATAGATAGATAGATAGATACAGGTCAAGCTAATATAAAGCGTCTAAAAAAAGATTAATACTCAACTGGCAGATAAGATACAATTTTTTACAAGATTTTTTGTAAGTTATTTTCTGAAGTGGAGACAGCAGTGATACTATTCTTGTGTTGAGTCTTGTAAGTACTTGTTCATTTAAGTGGATGTCTACATTGTAAAAAGTTTATTTGTTTTAAGAATCTCCGCGGTCGCGAAATATTGCTGCACACAATAGAGCACCATGAAACAAAAGCAACGGCCGTTCGAGAGAGTTAGCTCTTGACTCCGGGTATTATTTCCAGTTTTTAAAAAGCTCACACACAACAGCTGCAAGCTCTTGAATCACTTCTCGAGTTTCCAGCTTCCCGGATGCCACTGATTCACAGCATCAGCTCCGAAACACGCTCCTACCTCGGTTGTTCAACAATTGTTTTCCACTTTTATAAGATTCATGATGTGTTCCGTTGAGATATTATTCAAAATTAATATAAAATTATGGAATATTCACCTGAAAGGTCCGTCTCCTCAACTTAATTAATCATTTAACTGTAGCGCTTTCGGGACTTAGTTTTGAATCCTGCCGATGATGGGACAAGTCCCGAAAGTGCTACAGTTAAATGATTAATTAAGTTGAGGAGACGGACCTTTCAGGTGAATATTCCATAATTTTATATTAATTGTTTTCCAGCGGAATAATTCTCTTAGCTTAAAGAGTTGGTATGGTAGCGTTTGAGGATCGTATTCGTGAAACCTCAGGTTCATATCTCACAGACTGTTAACCCTTAAGGGCACTCAGTACTTATTTCGGTTAATTTTTTTTGTTTAATTTGCTTCAAAAAATCCAGTAAGATCTATTTTATCGATGTGTAATATTATTTTGTCGATTTTGAACAATTAAACCCAAGAGAACTGATTTTTAAAAATGACGCCTCTGTGTTCCGGTAATGTACACATTAATTTTTTTTTTTTTGCATTTTCCCCTAACTTGTATTTTTTTTTTTTCATATTTTTGGTACACTTTTCTCCGATACTATGAAAGATAGAAGAATAATTTTTGGCATGGATATGCAGTTTAAGGAGCTCTATAATAATAAGGTATATTTCATCTTTATGCTATTGATCCATCCATAGTAATTCTGCCCGAGGTTAGGTCTTTCACTGCAATCATACCAATTTCATGCTATGCTTGCAGCTTTACTAGGGAATTGTAGGTGTGGTAGCTTCCCGTAGCTTTCCACACCGGTGAAGGATGATAATGCTGATGATAATGATAAGGATGATGATGATGGCCATATGATTTCGGGGACCGTTTGGGCCTTAAAGTGTTCCTGACATTTGTCTTACAGGTGAGGAAAAACCCCGATAAAAACTTCACCAAGAAAAACTGCCCCGACCGGGATCGAACCCGTTGTTTTGCACATCGGTCAAGGATGATAATGCTGATGATAATGATAAGGATGATGATGATGATGATGACCATATGATTTCGGGGACCGTTTGGGCCTTAAAGTGTTCCTGACATTTGTCTTACAGGTGAGGAAAAACCCCGATAAAAACTTCACCCAGAAAAACTGCCCCGACCGGGATCGAACCCGGGCCCGCTGCGTGACAAGGCAGCACGCTACCTCGATACCACAGCGATGGACAGAGACGTAATATAAAAAATGCAAATATGTAGGCTATATTTTTTATTACAAATCCAGTGGGCCTACTATTTTTTTAATTTATCCCTGAATATATGATACTTCTAGCATCATGTGGTACCTACAGAACCTACTGACTTTCTTACATTTTAATTAAACAAATGAGTTAAGACTAAGACCTAAGACCACAGCGGTGGACGTGCTATTGATAGTGTTTGAAATAAAAAAAAATGCAAAATTTTTACCAAATTTTTTTGGTCTTTGAATTTAAAAAAAAATTACAATCCATATCTGAACACAAGCAACCCTTATTATTGTCAAATGAACTACGGAAAATAACATAGGCCTACTAAATATTGGAAACAATTGGATTGTGCCGGCCAGGACAACCGCGCTACCATTTGTACGGGATCGTCTTTTGTTTCCGTTGCTTCTATTTATTTATTTATTTATTTATTTAGCCTGGTGGAGTTAAGGCCATGTGGCCTTCTCTTCCACTCACCAGAACAAGCATATGTTACATATGAATACAAAAAAAAATACAATAATAGTCATATAAAACAGGACAAACATATGTTACACATGAATACAAAAAAATTACAATAGTAGTCATATTAGACAGGACAAACATGTTACATATGAATACAAAAAAAGTTACAATAATAGTTATTGAACAATTCATTATCTGTCATATTGAATAATAATGAAATTAATGTCTAATAATAGAATGAAACTAAATACAATAAAATTAAATTAATGATACAATGAATAAAAAAGGAATAACAGCTCGAATCTACTATGCATAAAAGAAGAGAAAAAAAACACTACAATGAATTAATCTACGCTTTTTATACAAGGCATTAGGTAAATATATTAACAAATCCTAAGTCTATTTTTATTAAATAATGCAAAAACGCATTATTAATTCTTAAAAAGTAGTATTAGTGAGTTGTTTCTGTTAGTGATTTATTTTCAATTTATTTCTGAAAGATGGTAAAGTTTGGCAGTCTCTGACATAGGGTGGA